>PVLA01005221.1:0-152934 GCA_004027455.1 Hydrochoerus hydrochaeris | reverse complement strand
TGTTAATTGATACCTATTGCCCTGAACCTGGGGCGCCTTCTGCTTGGAGTTGAGGTCAATTAACACCTATTGTTTGGGATTGTCCCTGCCTGGCCCTGGGCCTGGGGCGTTTCCTGCTTGGGGCTGGGGGTTGCTGCCAAGGTTGGCAAATATATATTCCAGCTTCTAAAAAATAAAAGCGGATTCAGATTCACTCACAGACTGGTGTGCAGTGTTTTCTGTCTCTCAATCGCCGACTCCCTGTCCACCTTTGGGAAACCCTAGCCCTGCCGCAGCTGGACTCCGGCAAGTAGAAGGAGGAAGAGAAGAAGGAGAAGAAGGGAAATAAATGTCTACTTCAATGCACGTCTCTGCTGTCACTGATAGATAATGTGTGCCGACAATGTCTATCTAGGTTGGTTAATCCCAGCAGGCCAGCTGTAGATTTACCATTGGGTGGTGGATGACCCAGCAAACCTTACTTTAGTTTCACTGAAATTCAGGCTGGTTTCTGGTTGTGAGGCTGGAACCAGATTTGTTCAGCCTACAGCAGTCCATGTGCCTTCTGCCAGCTTGAACTCTGTTCCTCATCTGCTTGAATTTGGCTCCCTGACCTGGAACTCAGAAACCTGAGCCTATAACTTGGAGCCACTAGGTGTAGCCAGCTTGAAGCTGTTCTGAGTTCTGAGCTCAACTGGCCCCTTTCCAAGATGGCTACCAGCCAATTACCCTCTTCTGGGAGATATCTGAGCCCAAATAACTCACCAGCCACTGTAGTTCTCCACATCCACTACTCCATTCCTCTGGTGCCTTTGTCTATGGAGGCCTCTGAGATCACGAGCACTCTCTGTGTGTCTGTAGGTTTGAGCTGCTTCTCCCATGCAGTAGTCCAGCTCAGGGAGAAAGCATCATCTGCCACTCCCTCCTTCTTTGCTGAAGTCTCTCTCTTCTCTGTCTTTGTAGCCTTTAATTCTCACTTCAGATCCTCCCTGGGTCCCAAGGACCTACTTCTCCCCTTCTTCTCTTTTTCACATTGCTATCTTCCAGAGTCTGGACACCAAATCTCAGAGAAGCTCTTTCTCTGCTGCTCACAGCTCCACTGGAAGGTGAACATTTATTGAAGGTGAAAAAGACATACTCTCTGCAGGGCAAGAGTGACCCCTGGTAAGGATCACAGTGTGCCCCCCACACACACACCCAAGATAAGGGGAAAGGTGTCTTTTGTATCCAAAATCCCTGGGTTAGCCTCTCCCTCGTGCATTGGGACATTTTTCCTATCAAAAACTCATTTGGTTATCAGACCACGTATGAACCATTCTACAGAAAAACTCCCTTGTTTTCCTGCCAGATGTGAATGATCAAAGCAGTGTCTTTTGACTGGTGGTGCCTACATTCAAATGGAGGACTGAAAAAAAAATCTTCTTATTGATCCTATAAATAATTCATCTTCAACTGAAGAACTAAAAATAGCACTTTTCTGATTGGCCCATGGTGCTGAGCCTTATACATGATGTCATTTTGGGTCCCTTGTTATACGCATGTCCTCTCTTTTTAGTAAACACCTGCTTAACATGCAGCAGTGAGTTTTTATGACCTTTGACACATTCCACCCAGTTTTCTGTCCAATTTGCCCCTGTCCCAATCTCCTACCTCACCAGCCTTTGCCCCTAGGTGCTTACAATATTGTGGAGGTAGTAATAAATAATGAGGCATCGAAGACAGAAAATACCAAGACTGATTGGAGGGATTTCTACCTTTCTTGATTAATTTCTCTTTGTCATTCCCAACCCCTAATATGTGGGAGGAATTTTTAGAGAAACAGGCTTTTAATGAAAATTGGAGATCACATGAACAGACACGGATCAGCTAGATTGGAGGCTCAGCTCACACAGTTGAGGCTGCCAGTGCTGAGCGGGGAAGGCAGCGGACAGAGCAGAGGGTATGGAAGAGGCGGATGCAGATCATCCTGAGGAAGGCGTGGAATAGCAGGCTGAGGCTGCACAAGTAGATTCCACACTTCTGAGAGCCACAGAACATTTCTGAGCAAGTCTTCATGAAGTCTTCAGAAACACCTGTAGGTTACAGTGGAGGGTGGGCTGGATGTGAGAGGTCCCAAATGAGGAAAGCGGGGGAAACATAAAAAAGACAACTATATCCAAAGTGGATGTTAAATATTAACATATTGGTTTCTCCTCAGACTTTTATTGATTTTTCCATGTATTCTAAGTGCCTTTTTTTTCCTTGCCATAAAGTACATATTAAATGTTATGTCAACAAGCTTAGAGAATCAACAGAGAGGCAAGATACAGTTTAGGCAAAAATATAACCCTAACCAAAATTGGAAGACAACATTTGACAGAACATTTTTTTTTCTTGACTTGTGGGTTCATTTATATGAAAGTTTTACAAAGTTAAACAGTCAAAATAGCATAAATCCATTTGCATAATCAATGATTTACATTTAAAAACAAAGCACTTGAAATCAGAGTATTCTAAAAAACTATTGACATGTTCCTGGCTGTGATGTTCTGGTGTCACTTTGGTCTCTTATGAAATTTTATGAGCTGAGTTAAGATCTTGGTCGTCACTGTCTATTGTTTCCTGACTACACGGCACAATGCTTTTCACGTGGCATTTTACTGTTGTTGCTTAAATGTTCTCAGATTTAACTGAATGGCCCTGAAATTAGCTGAATGGGCTTCCCCACATCAATTAACGTTTTCCTCATTATCCTTTTGAACTTCACACACAGCAAATTTGTAAGACTGTTTAATGAATAACACTCCATCATTAACATTTTACTTTTTTTGAGAGACAGTCTTACCATGTTGCCCAGCTTGGCCTTGAACCCCTATGTTTCCACAATTCTCTTGCCTCAGGCTCCAGAGTAGTTGGAAATTTAAGCACAAAGCGCTGTGCCCGGCCTGACATTTTTACTATTCTTGCTTTAGCACTTATCTGTCCAACTATCCAAGTCTCTCTTCATCCATCAACCCCTATTATTTTTCACACTGAATTTCAAATTGAATTTCAGCACAGTTACAAATAACACTTACCCCTGAGTATGTCGGTGTCCATACCATTAGCTAGAGTTCAAGATGTGTTTATGTGGTTTTTCTCCTGAGATAAAATTGCAGTGTAATGCATCAAGTTTATGGGTAAATTTGCTAAATTTTCATAAACGTATACAACCGTATAACAACAACAACAAAAAAACTCTTTCAAGATGTGAAATTACTATCACCTTAAAAAACAGTAATGTCTCTTTCAGCTCAAGTCCTACTTCCAGTGACTAATTTTTTTCTCTTTTTTTTTTCCATTACTGGGGGAAACCAGGGCCTCACATAGGCTAGATAAGTGCTGTACCATCCCCAGCCTTTTAAAAATATTATTTTGGGACAGAGACTTTTCAATTGCCTAGGTTGCCGGGCGTGGTGGTGCACTCCTGTAATCCTAGCACTCAGGAGGTTGAGTTAGGAGGATCGTTGCGAGTTCGAGACCAGCCTGGGCTACAAAGTGAGCCCAAGGCCAGCCTGAACCACATAGCAAGACCCTGCCTCAAAAAGGCAAAAAAAAAAAAAAAAATTGCCTATGCTGGTCTCAAACTTACAATCCTCTTGTCTCAGCCTCCAGAGTAGATGGGCTTACAGGCATGTGCTACTATGCCAGGCTTTTTATTTATTCTGCTTTTAGCTTTGCCTCTCCCAGAACTTCATGCAAATGTAAGTATAGAGTGTTTCCTCTTTGAGATAAGGCTTCTTTCACTAAGCATGATGTTTTTGAGATTCACAGTGTTGTGTGTATCGATATAATACATTTGGGGTTTGTTGCTGTTGTTGTTGTTGGTAGCATTTTATTGTACAATCATAACAAACTTGCTTATCTATTCTCATCTTGATCAATACCTGGGCTGTTTCTAATCTTATCAGAAATAAAGCTACTCTGATACTGTGTTCTGCTTTTGGTTGCCATGTGTTTCCATTTCTCGTGGGCAAATATCTGAATAGCTAGGTCATTGGGTAAGAATGTTTAGACATTTTTAGAAACTCTCTAATGTAAAATGCTGCATGATTCCTAGTGTACTTTTTTTCCCTCCATTTAACAGTTTAAGAGAAATCCCTGAGTGAGAGCACACATGGTTCCATTGAGTGTTATTCCTCTCACTCAAAATTCCAGGGTCTTTCCACTCCCTGCAACAAAACCTCCTACACATACTGACCTAACAGCTGCTTAAATGAAAGAGTGTGCTTAGGCCAAGAACAGCTGCCTGTAGGTTGCCAAGAAGTCCAAGTGATAAACTGGAACAAAGATGCACAGTGGTGTTGATGGTGGGGTTGGTGAATAATTGGTTCCCTTAATTCTTGTAAGTATCTGGAAGATTCCAAAGAGAAGCACTTTGGGCTGGAAATGTAGCTCAGTGTAGAGCATTTGTCTGACCTTTGGGAGTCCCTGGGCTTAATCTCCATCACCGCCAAAAATAAAATAAAAACACATTTCAAAGTGTTTAGTTAGAAGTGGACATAGAAGGAAAAAGACAGAAACAAAGCATTCTTTGGTTTTCTTTGAAAGCAGCCAAATTGGTAACCAGAGAGAGAAAGAGTCCTACTTTTCCTGAGGAATGAGCTTTTCATCCAGGAGTTTCCTTTGCAAATAAAGAGAAATAAGATTCCCACATAGAGTCCTCCTTAGAAAGAAGAGTGGAATGCACTACATTATTGCCAGTGCAGGATTTAAAGTTTGAAAAGTCAGGGAAAAAATAGTTTAAAGATTCACCTATTCAATCCATAACCAAAAGATGGGATGAAATAAAATTACAGACAGTGAAAGGCATATTGTCCCCTCCATTTCCCATTCAAAGTCAAGTTGTTTGGCCATAAGTACAAGTACAGCAAAAGAGAAAAAGAAGGAAGGTAAGAAAAAGAAACTACAAAGAAAGTAAAAGGAGTATAGAAGGCACTTCCATAGAAATGAAATCTCCATCTTTTTCCCTCAATCCTGATAACAGAGGTTGAAGAATGTTTGTAATCAGGCATGTCCCGTGATCACTCTGATGACCCATGGACAGACGACCCGATTGGTAATTTGATCATGGGCAAATGGCTGTTTATCAGTGTCATTTGTCATAGGAAAAATGAACCCTTATAGGGTTCATTCACAGTCCGTTCTGAGCCTCATACAGTGGTACACACCTGTAATCCCAACCACCTGGGAGACTGAGGTAGGTGGATGGGAAAGTCATAGTTGGCCTGGGTACCTTAGCGAGACTGTTTCAAAAAAAAAGAAAAAAAAATCCAGTATGTGAAATCATGAGGTGCTTTCAAGTTGAGGCAAAGATACTCCAAATTAATTTTGGTAGGACTGCAAGGTTACCAGGACACAAGAATAACTCTATCCCCCATCTAGCTGTCCTTTCCAACCTTGTGTGACAGTTACAAGGCTTACTGGCTCACTTTGCCGAGACACAAACCAAACGAGGCGCTCAGGAGAATGCAGTGCACCTGGACATACCACTAGGTAAAGCTGTCACACCCAGCGGCCTTTATTGAGCAAGTTTTTACCCTGACCCAAAAGTATTGTATGGTAGGTAGCCTTTGAAATAGAAAAACAGATATGCATTTCCTTTGGAATAATACTTAAGAGAGTCTGACACAGCAGTAGTGAGGAAGACAGCAATAATAGTGTTCAGATTGTGCTGGGGACCCCTGTGGGCAGGCATTATGCTAAGCACTTCTACTAATATCTGGTTTTATCCTCACAACAATCCTAGTGCTAAATTCTATTACTCACCCCATGTTGCGAATGAGCGAGCTAAGGGTTAGCAAAGTTATCGAATATGTGAAGCTTACAATGTGTCTCCTGTTTTTCACATTGTCAGACATTTAGTGCTGGAGATGACAAGAACATTTTAAAAAAGCCAAGAATAAGAGCACATTAGGACCTCATAAAACCATCTGTTTATGGCCTGTTCCAGTCTTTGGATTTGTTAGGATAGAAAGGAGAATTTGTATAAACAATTCAAGAGCCAAAGACATAGAAGAGGATTTCTTCTCCTCAAATACCCTAAATTATTTTTCATCACTACAAACAAATGCAAGGGGTAGAAATTTCCATTCACCTATGGTCAGCTAATATTTAGCTATTGCTTAGCAACCAAGTAACAAAGGAAAGTAGGCAAAGCCAGGCTGATTAGCATTCTTTTTTAGCAAAAAACCAGAGTTATCACAAGGTACAAGCAACAGTTCTGAGACTTACAAGGACTCTAAAGCTAGAATCAATCTCTCTCTCTCTCTCTCTCTCTCCAGAGCAAAACAAGTTTTTTTGGTCAGTATGGTCTATAAATTTATGTGATATCTGAAACACAGTATTCCCTTGCTCAGTCTCTGAATCACTGGGAGACCTTGAAACCTTAACTCAGCTTCTGTATCTGCTCAATTTTCTACCTGTACAAATACCGACACCAGCCCATAATAGTAAACCATCTATAAAATGCTTTGAAACTTCCAAAAAAAAAAAATGATCAGGGCTAACTTTCACCAGTGATGAAAATAACAGTGATGATTTGCTGAGAGAGGAAAATCTATTTATAGTCTCAGAGGAAGCTGAAACAAGTTAGATCAACTAGTTTGATCCTGCACCTATCAATAAAGGAAAGTGGTGGAGAGAGGGCTAGTGTTGTTCTTGATGATTCACTTTCCAAATTCGCAGCTTATCAGGAAGTTCTCCCTGAAGCCTCATTAGAATTTCTCTTGCTAGTGTTTCAGGCCAAACCCTTCCTGTACTCTTATTAAAGAAGCATCAGTCTTTCTTAAGGTTTTTCTCAGCCTTTTACACACTTGATATACATAATGAATTCATATACTTTTCTTTTCTCCAACTTCAACTTTTAAATCACTTTTCAGAAAATCATCTGCTGGGCTTGGCACTAGACTAAGTCTAGGACATAGGAATTTTACCAGTGTGGCTCCTTTGCCCACAAGGGGTTTATAGTCTTGCAGAGCGAACCAGTTACTTAGAAATAATGTGGCAGAATAGCAGTAATAGAAATAATAGCAGTCATAGAAATAACATGTTAAGTTCAGGGATTCTCTGATTGAGAATTCACATTTTAATGATTTATCTACTCAAAACTACCTTAATTTTTTTTTTATTTCAGGGTTTCGTTTGTATTTTTATCACTTAAACAAAATTATTTCTTCATTTCCATTGATGAGTCAGGGCAGGGCAGTGAAAACTGGACATGCCATCTAGAAGCAAAATGAGGCAAAGGGACTCCAAATTATGCCGTGCCCTTGTGCCTACATGCAACAAAAGCAAATCATGTATTTCCTATATTGAGGTGCCATGGGGAAAAAAAATTTTTTTTTGGTACCAGGTATTGAACTCATGACCTCACGCTTACCTGGCAAGCTCTTGTGCTGCTGAGCTAAATCTCCTGCCCACCATGGAAATTATGAAATACACCACCAGTTTAATAACAAACTGGTCAGGCCAAAAAATGAGGACAAGCACAATAAGTAAATCAAATGTGTGGATTTTAGAAAGCCAAGGGGAAGTTGATGCTGTCTTCAGGAAATGTGGCAGCAATGTGTTGGGTTGTGTCCAGGTATTTTCTGTTTTTGAAAGTGCACGGCAGCTTTTAACTGGAGATCAGTGCAGCTAGTGATTGTAGAGCAAGTCTCTGCGCTATGCTGAATATTCATGATTGTCCTGCAGAAGAGATAACAGTTTCCCATTTAACAGCTGGTGCTATGGTTTGGATCTAAAATGTCCCCTGGGGGGCTTGTATGTTCAGAGGTGAAGCTATTGGAAGAGTTAGTACCCTCAATCCAGAGGGTACTAACTCTATCATCTGGATTAATCCATTAGTGAATTCATAATTTGGAGGCATTGTTGGTGGGTGATGGAAACTTGAAAAGCTTCAATGAAAGCTTCATTGAAGGGAGTACAGTCATGGGGTCATGACCATGGAAACTATAGTCACCCCTGGCCCCTTCCTCTCTGGTTCTTTCACTCTCTGTGCTGTTGGAAGTGAGCACCTTTTCACCACAACCTGCCACCAGGATGTTTCTGCTTCACCACATGAGAAGCAATGAAATCAAATAACCACAAACTGAAATCTTGAAAACGTGAGCCAAAATAAACCTTTCCTCCCTTAAGTTGGTTTCTCAGGTATTTTGTCACAGTAACAGAAAACTAACTCGCCTAGGGAAAGCAAGGCTCAAGAAAGAATTTGCCTTTGACCAAAGACCCAGAATTTAAACACAGATTGACTTACAAGGTCCACTATTACTCTACTGTCTGAACTTCTAGTGTTTTCCCCAAAAAAACCCTTGGGCTTCCTGGGTGCCCTCCTTGAACTTCCAAGCACATTGACCAGATAAGAATGTGCTCATAATTCAGCTTCTGATGTCCCATTTCTACTCTCCGTTTCTGCAGTGCACCTTGATTGCAGCAGCCCTGAAATTGTTCTGCCTCAGACTCCTCTATCTCAAGTCTATATTTTCCCAACATATGGCTTGAACTGCATAGTGAGACCCTGATTAAAAATAAATAGATAAATAAAGGACAGGAGAACCAGCAGAGACCTGGGATCAGGAGATGAGGTCAGACAGGGTAGCCATCTCATCAGTGGAAGCAAATGTCAGGGTCTTGGATTCCGGGGAGAGCTCGATTTATTGATGTAAAAAGTCACATGGAAATAGCTACATCTCTACAAAGAACAGAATAAGGGACAAGAACAGCCAACTACACCATTGCTGGAGTCAGCATGCTGTGGGCGGCTTGTCCCACCAGGATGATGGGCAAGTTCCTCTACACCAGGCACATTTTTGCAAAGCTTAACATAATCCAGGAATGACTGCTCTCAACCATGTGAGACAGTGTTTCCTTGCAAGTTTTCTTTCACAAATTTAGTAGACTCCCACTCCATCATGATCATTGGTAGAAAAAGGTCCTCCAAACACCTGTGATAGAAAATAAATGAAGGATAACTATATGTACATCTAAGAAGCAGTATGGATCAGTCAGGTTCCATTCAGGGAAGGAGAGTTTTACTCCAAGAGTTTCCGAAGAAATTTAGGTCAGACATTTGACCTGACACAGTTGTGGAGAAGCTGGAAAAGGAGAACTCTGGAAAGGAGAGTGAAAGAAAAATCTCACTACCGTTAGTTTCCTGAACCCCCAACCCCCACTGGGAGGGGTGATCAGAGCTGGGGATTCCAGAGTGTCAATGCTGTTCAGTGCTGAGGGGTACCACACTGCAGATGCTTGTGCAGGCAGATGGAAAAATGGCCACTTCCAAGTTCACAGCCCTGTGGCTGGCACTGGACCAACAATCAGGAAGAAGAGCTGGACTCAGGTAGGGAGTCCAGATAGGCTTTTACCCACTGGACAGCACTTATCTATCACTGGACAACACTTGTCTACCACCATATTGGCCTATAAAGGGCTCCTGAGAAAAATGACCATTGCTTCCTTTCTGCCCCCTCAAATCCCATATAAGTGTCTCTTTCAGCCAACTATAACCAGGATCCACAAAGGAAGGTTTTTCTGGAAAATATAGTAGCCAAAGCTGACTGTGGAACAATACAGCACCCTGTTTCATCCTGCAACAGAATAGTCCAAAATCATTACACACATGCATGGGTAGGAATGCCAAAAAGCATTTATTGAATTCAGTGAAAGCCATGGGAAACATTGCCTTTGAGAGTGGGCCTGATATATTTTCTAAAATTCATTTCATAAACTGAACACATGGTACCATGTTTATCACATGGTAACAAGAGTGTGACAGATTTTCTGATGAACAATGTAATTCCTGGTCTACACATGCTCCCTTACTGATACCAGCAGCGTCAGCTTTCCATTGCTGTGACAAAATGCCTGCGAATAACAACTCAAAGAAGGAAAGGTGTATTTTGCCTGGCTCCATTGCTTTGGGTTTGGAATGAGGCAGAAACAGGATGACACAAGGACATGGCAGAGGACAGCTGCCCAGCCCTGACAGCCAGCAAGCAGGGACAGAGGAAGGGTCTCGAGACAAGATACATTTCCAAGGTTCCCATGGTCATGCCTCTGTGACCCAATCTTGGACTACGGGATCACAGGAAATGTCCAAAGATGTTCCACTGTGATTAAAAGGAAATACCCTTCATCAGCCTTGGGGCTTAAACTAAGATATCTGAGCAAGCCCATCAGAGCTGCACAGAAACCCAGATGCTGCATACTCGGTATCCACACTTTCCTCAGCCACTTCTCAGTCTCTCTGTGAGGCTCTTCTCACTCCTGGCTTTACCGCTTTCTCCTGCCACAAATTGTCTCTGAACTTTGGCTTCTACTAACTCTGACCTTTGCTCTTTTTGGAAGATGAATTACATTTCCTGCCAGTGCAACCTTGTGTTCCAGGTAACCTTGTGCTCCTCATGCCCCCGCCCTGATATTGCTAAGCTGCGACTATTCCTGCCACCAAACCTGTGCCATGTACTCTTTCTACAGTTGCCGGAAGGATTCATACAGACCACATGAAGTTTGCTCCATGTGATTATGTGTGTAGCTAAGCTGCATGGGAAGTTTTCTAGGATGACAGTATATTTCTCCCATATCATTCCTTAGAGTTTACCATAGATGTAAACATGTGTCACTTAACAACAAGGATGCATTTTGAGAACTGTATGAGTAGGTGGTTTTGTGCAAATATTGTAAGTGTACTTCCAAAACAACCTAGGTGGTACAGGGCCATCATTTGATGTGATGCCTTATAGATTTTTTATTTTATTTTTATTTTCATTTTGAAAAGAATAAAACCAAATGAGAAAAAAAAACAAAAACAAAATGATGTCATTCAAAACAAAAGGATGGACACAGTACATGATTTAAAACCACAATACAAGGTGATCTACAATGGTTACCATGATGTCTCTTGTTATCTTTAATAGAATTTTCCATATCATCAGGTACAATAAAATTAAACATAGCAGTATGAAACAAAATCTGTAAAAACAGAACATTGGAGACATTATAGGACTTCAAAAGAGGGTACCAGAATGGGTATCATAGTGAATCTTATTGTCTTCAGAGTAGTTACCTATACACTCAGACTTGACACTATCAAACATACAAGATTTGAATAGAATCAGTCAAGACAAGACAATGATCAAATAAAATCAGTCAAAACAGGTAGTCAAAAAAGGTAGTGAAAGTAATACAGAGTTTCCAATTGAGTTAAGAGGAAATTAAAGATGGTTACCGTAGTATATCCTGCTATCTTTGGAACAGCTGTACAAGTAGACAAACTGGAACAGAACATAACCAAACTAAACAGAGGGATGAAAACAATATGGATTTCAAATCATGATTCAACATTACCAATGTCCTCTGCCTTCCCTATTTAGACAACTCCTCCCCTTTCACTTTCCCAGGGTACATTGTACATTTTGTATCCCACTAACTCCTTTAGTTTTTAGATTAGGGAGGCAACCTGCTATTTACCTAAGTGGTTCTGAACCTTTTTATCTCTGAGCTTGATCTCAAGTTGTATTATTTACCTATAAGAGCCTCAAGGTTTCCCTTCCTTATAGCTGGGTAGTTCTCTATTGTATGAAAGTGTTATGTCTTTCCAACCAATCTGCAGCTGATGGGTGAGCTACCCCCACTTTTTTCTGGTTTTCTGTCACATAGAGCATTATTTTCTCATCTTTGACTTTCAGTCCATAAACCCTCTTCAGGTTAAGTATATTTCTTGTATAGAGCATCCTGATGGACCCTATCTCCTGATCCACTCTGCCTGTTTCTTTTTATTAGTGTATCAAGCAATTATGGCCAACCTTCTCTATCTCATCTCTGCCATGCAATTTTTCTGCTGTTGATTGTCTACTTTTCTCCTTCATGTCACTGTCTGCCCCTTTTAGTGAGCACCCTCTGTCTCTGTTCTTGAAACCATGGTCTTTTTTTCTCTTTCTAGAATGTCCTTCAGTATTTTTTGTAGGGTGGATTGGTGGTCACAAGCATCTTGTTTCTTCATTAATTTTGAGAGACAGTTTTACAAAGTACATGAACCTGCATTGGAGGTTATTTTATTTCAGGGCTTGGAATACTTTGCTCCAAGATTTTCTTGATTTGATGGTTTGTGTCAAGAAACCTGTTGTGATTCTGGTGGGTTTTCTTTTATAAGTGATCAATTTCTTTTCTCTGATAGATTTTTTTTACAATTTTATTTAAAGAGAAAAAAAGCAAAACAGAAAAAGGGGTAGAAACAATACAGAATTTCAGAAAAAAAATAAACAGTAAGAAATCACTAGTTGATAAATTACATATTGTCTTCTTAGTCATACTTGTTCAAGTTACAAAATTAAAGCATAAAAGTGGACATTCAAACAGTGAGGCTGCAAGCAGTCCTGTTCAATGATCCAATAAAAACTTGGCAACATGGTTATCAATCCTGCACACTTAAACATAAATGCAGTTATATCCTTTGGAGCATTTTCTTTTCCTCCTTTTACTTTTTAAGTCCATTATCTGTTTAGTTATAGCCTGTTTCAGGTTGCTCAGTACCTTACTGACCTGTTTTGTTGTTATTTGCTTTTTAATCACCTTATATTATTCTGTTGCTTTGTTTTTGAGTTTCTCCTCATCCATGCCCCATGGATCAGCTTTGGTGGAGTTGGGAGTTTTTTGGAGGCATTTTGTTTCTTTGTTATCTACTTTTTTTTTGAAGGTAGTAAAATACAGCAGAACAAGGCAGAACAAACCCATGGGAGGCAGTGCAGTGAAATTGGCACAGAACCTCACAGCAGGTCACCAGGACAACAGCAATAGGGCACAATAGTACATCCCGTTGTGTTCACATTAGCTGTTCTTTCAGTCAGGTAGAGCAAAATGGAAGGAAATATCGGACTTATAAAAACAGAATATTGAATAGAGCAGTATGATTAAGTAGAACTGAGCAAAACAGTGATAAAAATATTTACCTTCAAAGAAATGGTAGAAGAAATCCCCCTTACTTGCCACACTGTATGTGTTCATCCTCCCAAGAGACACTCAGACCTTTGACTCCCACTTGCTAACAGTGGGGGGGATGGATTGATGTCTGATTCTTAGGCAAGCCCCCATCTGCTTACCAGGGTGGAGAGCTGGCTGCCTGTTCTCCCAGTGCCCCAAGTTCCAACATGATGCAGAGCTCAGGAAATGCAGATAGTTCTCGCCCTGGAGTGGTGGTGGCCTGTGAGGCCCCCAGCCACTTACCAGGGAGGTGAGCTGGCTGCCGGTTCTCCCAGTGCCCCAAGTTCCAACATGATGCAGAGCTCAGGAAACACTGATAGTTCTCTCTCTGATAGATTTTAATATTCTCTTCTTATGTTGAATTTCTGGGATCTTGATTATTATATGTATGGTGTAGATCTATTTTGGTTATAGCTGGCTGGAGTTCTTTATGCCTCATATATCTGAATATCATTTCCTTTTCCTATGCTTGGGAAGTTTTCTTTAATTATTTCTGTAAATAGCCTTTGTATTTCATTTGTGTTTACCCCTGCTTCTTCACTCACATTTTTTATTCTTAAGTTATAAATCCTCTTGTCATCTTCTAGCCTTTGTATTGTTACTTCCTGGTTCCTTGTTATTTTTAAGAGATCTTTCCTTTCACAATCACATGTTGCAAACCTGTCTTCAAGGTTTGATATTTTAGCTTTAGTTTCTTTCAAGCAGTTTTACCAGCTTTCAATGGGAGTTCTTAACTTCCTGGTCATCTCTTTGAATCTGTTTCATGTATTCTAGATTTTTTTTATATTCTTCTTCAAAGGTTTCTCTCCTTTTTTTATGCTCCTCCATTCTTCCATCTGTGTCTTCTTGAGAGGTACTTTATTTTGTTTATATCTTCCTTTACTTGTATTAGTATTTCTGTTTTGAATTCTTTTATAATGTCACAAAGATAATTCTTTATGTCAGATGCTGCTTTTTCAGGAACCACAGGTGTGCAACACCCGATCTCTTCTGTGTTTACCTCTCCTGGGTCAGTACTGTTTGGGTTGGAGGCTGGAGACTTTCTTTGTTTCTTCCTCTTATCATGTTTCTATTTCTTCCAGACAAGTGGATAATGGGGGTCCCGGGCACTTCCTGTGTTGGTTGCAATTACTCTGAAGCATGCTGGCTAGGGACTGCTGCCCTGCCCAGTCTGCTGATGACCACTGAAGTACAAGCAGGGGTGGGGCAGGCTGGCCCTTCCCTTCTGAACTGGTCAACCACTGGGAGTCTTCACCACATTAGTGTGTGCAGTACAGTCAGGGCCAGTTATGGATAGCTTCAGGGAGAACTCGTCCTTGGCTATCGGATCACACACAGGGGCGGGACTCAGTCCAAGCAATTTTCACCAATCTTTTCTGTGCTAGGAGAGGCTGACTGAAGCCACTACAGTTCTGGTTCCAGGCTTACCCTGACTGACTCCAAAATGTTGCCCAGCCCATTGCTCACTCCTGCAGGAGAACTGAGTTCCCCGCATTCACTTGCAGTGCAGATCTCTGACCCAATGCTGTTCTCCACTCCACCACTCCCCTCTGCAACCATGTCCTCCCACCAAGGCCCTTGTGCTCACCAATCCCCAACGTCACTGGGATGCACATCTTCGGATTCCAGCGGTATTTCATATACAGTGGGACCGGCTCCGGTGAGAGCGCATCTGGCTACAGCCTTCCATCCACGTTTTTCTTTTCTTTTTTTTTCCCCCTTTAGTTTCTTCCTGGGTTGAAAGGATCCATCTCTTTCTGTCTGGTCTTCTCCAGGATGTTTTATTCCAGCATCTGAGCTGTTTCTCTCAGAAAGGCTCTTTACTTTGCTGTTTATTAATCCACCATCTTCCCAGCCTCTTGATGTGGTGTCTTGATGCAATAAACACAAGGTGTGTGAAGCTACTGCTGGCATAAATTGGCATACTATTGAACTGTAAAGTTTTTCTATAATCATGAGTAGCTATTTAAAAGATAGTAAGACATATTATGGTAGCCATTTTGGATTTACTATTGGCTTGTTTTAAAGTCCTTTATTGCATTCATTATTTTGTTTTTATTGTTTCTTTTCTATTCTGTTCAATTTTTACTATGTCTGAAGGTGTCTGCAGCTATTTTGAAGATAACAAAAAGCATTATGGTAACTACTGTTGATTTCATAAGGTTTTGAAGTCTTGTATCATTTATAGTGGTTTATTTTGATTGGTTTTATTCTGTTTTACTTTCTTTGGTTTTATCCTCTTTAAAATTAAAAAAAAAAGCTTTTCTATAAGTTAAAGGAATGCATTCTAAAATAACCATGCAAAGCATAGTACAGTAAGTACATAAGCAGTAGCAGTTTTTTTTCTTATTATTGCTATGCAGTTTTATGGCCTGTACATTATGTATGTGTTGTAATGGTACATGGCTGGCAGCATAATAGGTTTGTTTATGCCAGCATCACCATGAATGCATGACAAACGCTATGACATAATGACAGACCTTAGGTGTTTTCAGCTCCATTATATACTCTGATGAGATGACTCTCATATAGACAGTTAGTCATTGACTAAAATATGGCTATACAGCATGCGATCACATACCAAAAGGGAGGAGGTTTCTAAAGCACATGTAGTGCCAAGAAGAAATCAGTGGCCAGAGAAAGAATAATGTCAAATTCATCAACATTTTAGATTCCTCTGCATCAGCTCCTGTCGAGTAATTGTTTACACACAGGTTTTCTACAGTAATGACTGCAGCAGGACTGATGCCTGCCCATGAGTAGTGCATTTCATCAGTCATTTTTACCCTGCTACATAGTAGATGCTGCCATTATCAATACAGAGAATGTGGTTAAATTTGCATAGCAGGCACAGGTAAGAATTTCCCTCACATCTCATTATTTTTAATAATATTTTAAAGTCATGTTTAAGGCAACTGCTTGGTCTTAAGCCTGTGCATCATTATACTTCACAGTAAAAAGTTAGCAGGAGCTTGGCACCTGAGATTTATTACCCTTCCTTCCTGGTTGGGCATCCCTGCCTTGGCTCCATCTCTGTCACTGAACACACAAACCATTCTGAGTCTGATTTAGGTGAGGAGGACAGGTCCTGGCCATTGTGGTTTCCCATTACCTGCACCTGCACCTCTCTGTCCCTGCTCCTCAGTTGTAGCCTTAGCAGGTGCACCTGCCAATATCTGCAGCTGCTCTGAGGGCCACCTGCCACCTGCTCACCACAACCCTTCTCCCCATTCGCTAGCCTGTCTCTGATTAGATCCCATTATAGTGGTGTTTCTAAGTGTTAAACAAGGCTCAAAAAGAGAGAGAGAAGGGGGAACTACTAATTAGGCAACAATTGTACTGGACTTTGAAAACTGGCAAGGCTGGAACTGGGGAGAAAAGAGTGGGAGATACTGGGAGAAGAGGAGGCAGGCACTTTGAATGGCAGAAAGAACTTTGTTTTGGTTTTGTTTTATTTTTCTGGCCTTGTATTCACTATGTAACCCAAGGCTGGACTCAAACTCGCAGTGATCCTCCTGCCTCAGTCTCTCAAGTGCTGAGATTACAGGTGTGCACCACTACACCCAGCACTTCAAACACTCTTCCTCTGTCATTCTTGCCACTTCTGGAAGCAGTGCTGGAAGTCCTCTTTCAGGAGTATCTTTATGAAGTGTTATCAAAAGTATGATAAATGCTGCTGCCAAGTGCTAACAGCATAAGAGCAGGCTCATAAAAATATTACAATGTGTCCCTGTCCTCCTTATTCACCAGAGCTGGCACTGTGTGACTTCTGGCTCTTCCCCAAAATCAAAATGATCGTGAGAGGTAAATGTTTTGAATCCATTCAATACAGTGAGGCAGTCACGACAGCACAAGTAAAGGCACTCACAGACCTCAAGTTTACAAACACAGAACTTATATGATGCATCTTCACATGCTTTGTCAGAGCACATGTTTTCCTGGGTTCTTATATTTGTTTACCCATTAGGGGAAAAAAATCTGCCTCATTTTATATTTGCCCTCACTCACTTCAGTTCTACCCTTCAGTTTCCAAGATTAGCACCTGAAGAAAGGAGCATTTTGATTACACTGCCCAAGAAAATTACTCCCCCAATGGCCTCTGGACCATATTTTTATTTTCATTTAAACTTAACCAAGATTACTGAAAAGAATGTGAAGTAATAATAAAAGGAAAAACCTAATGGCCCAAAACAAAATGCATTGCATGACTAATCCAGCTGTCCAGGGGAGTTCTTGCTAGCAGGATTCTTTTTTATTAAGGCAAAGAAATTTAAACCTGAGGTGAGAGGATAAAAAATGGCTGTATAAAAACAGAGACAAACAGAAAATGAGAATTTTACTGGTCTCAGCCCTTGAGTGAAAGACAGGTAAGCCAGCAGAGCCACTGAGACAGGTCCATTTCCATAGTCCAATTGCCTAAATGTTGAGGTGGAAACATTAAACTTTCAGGAATTTCCTGCTTGGTCCTCATGGGTCTAAATCCTCCTCCTCTCACCCACAAATAAAACATCTTTCTCAGCTGTTTTCACAGGCACTCTCCCAAACCCCAGCTGTGCCCTGAGAAGCTTGCCTATGGCCACAGAGTGAAGAGAGGTCTGCAGTACCCCACAGTTTCCCATGAGAGGCCTATTCCTGAGGTACAACTTACTACCTCAGACACTGAAGAGCTCCCCTCACTAAGGCTAGGGGTCCCAGGAGCTCTTGAATGCTCTAAGATGTTCCTAAGCCCCAGAGTTCCACACCTGATATATAGATTGATCCTCTTGAAATGAGGAAGTACATGCTCAAGGAATGGAAGAATCCCTGTGTGTGGTAGATGAAGCAAATGGGATTTTTTTTTAAATGTGCAATTGGAGAAGTTGAGATTACTCATAAAAGCTGGGCCAGTTGTTCTAGCTGCCTGTCAAAAACCCTTTCTGAGGGGAGGAATAGTCTAAAACAGAAGGCAGAGGATATTGTTAATAGTGTACCAGGATTTAAAACCTACATTATTCACACCACTCTGCCTAGATGGATTATATTCTGTTCCAGTTTGTCTACTTGTACTAGATTTGAGGGCACAGACAGTTATCCTGAAAATAGCAGGATAGAGTATGGTAATCATCCTTAATTTCCTATTAACTTAATCTGAAGCTCTGTATAACTTACACTGTTTTACTTAATCGAATCTGGTTTGTTAGATTGCTGTTTTGTATTGCCAGATTTTATTCAAAGCAGTTATGATTGATAGTATCAAGTCCAAGAATACAAGCAATTACACTGAAGATGACAAGATCACTATGATATCCACTCTAGTTTGTTTATTACCTGCCTTCGAAGTTTTACATTGTCTACAATGTTTTGTTTTTACTAATATTGTTATGTACTGCTCTATTCAATTATACTGCTATATTCAAATATGCCTGATGACACAGACAATTATTTTTGAAGATAACTAGAGACAATACAGTAACCATTGGAGATCACCTTGTACTGTGGTTTTATATGACTTTTTGGTTTCATGTTTTTATAGGAATTTGGTTTGTTTTGTCTTGCTATGTTTTGTTTTTCCCTCTAATACAGAAAGGATAGAAATACATGTAGAGACTCATGCATGCGTAGCTGTTTATAGTCTCGCTGTTTGAATGTCTACTTCATATTCTTTAATTTTGTAACTTGAGCAACAATTTCTAAGAGGACAATATGTAATTTATCAACTAGCAATTTCTTACTGTTTATCTTTTTTTAAAATTCTGTATTATTTCTACCCTTTTCCTGTTTTTTTTTCTCTTTAAATTAAAAAAAAAAACCCTTTCTGCCATATAAAATAGTTTTGTAACAGCTTAAGGCATGACTTGGCAGAGCTGATGCCTAAACTAGAACAAAGGTGGCCCTCAATAGGCAAATAGATAAACTGTGGTGCATTTATACAGCTGAAATACTTTCAGTAATAAAAAGAAATAAGTTGCCAGGCCACGGAAAGACAATGAAAGGAACCAATCTAAAAAGGCTGGAGTGTGACTTCAACTGGGTGCAGTTCTTGAAAAAGCAAATTTATGGGGACAATGTTTTGAAACTCAGCATTGCCAAAAATTCAGAGGAGAGTGGGAGGGAGGGGGTGATAGGCCAAGAGCACAGGAGATTTTCAAGGCAGGGGAACTGTTTTGTAGGATGCTTTAATGGTGAATGCTGTACATTTCACCACACATTTGTTAACCCCATACAAGACAGAGGGAGTCAGGTTGTAAAATAGGGGCTTCGGTTTATACTAATGAATTAGAATTGGCTCATCTGTTATAACAAAGGTACTAGTCTGACACCAGGTGAAGCCGTGAGTTGGAGGATTTGAGGACGACTGAGGGGATAGGTGGGGTACAGAAAATAAAGCACAAGGCCTGGCTGAAAAGGGGAAGCACTCTGAAAAGAGGTTTTGTGAGAAGTCGTTAAGGTGAAGGAAAAAAAACCCATACAGGGCCGGGGATTTAGCTCAGTGGCATAAGAGCCTGCCTGGCAAGCGTGAGGTTGTGAGTTCGATCCCTGGTACCAAAACAAAAACAAAAACAAAAAACGTATAGACCAAGACCTGGTTCTCCCTTAAACCAGTGCTTTCTTCACTTGTTTTTCTCTGATCTTTATTTATCTCTGTATTTTAAAATAGTTTATGACAATTTTAAAGAAAAAATTCTAGATGTTGATGATGGGTTATGGATTGATTTAAGGACCTCTCTTGCTCTCAAAGAAAGTATGATGTGGAGGTAAACCATCCCATTCAGGGTGTGGGCAAGAGATCCTCAAGCAGAGAACTCAGTGTGATTCGTCACTGAAGATTTCTGTGGCCTTGATTGACGAAGTGCGAGTTCATTGTTCAAATCTTGTTTCTCCACTTCTCATTCATAAATTCAGACCCTAAAGAGGAACCACCTCCCAAGGCTGTTGCAAAGACTAACCGTGCAATACTGTGATGCCTGGCGCAGAGCAAATGCTGAGTCCCCTGGGTGCTACTCTTTACAAGCAGCTGCAACTCCCTGAGTTAACCTCAGCTCATCTGTAAAGTGGGGAGTCTGTGACAGTTATGATGTCTTCCAGGCCAGGCACACAAACATCTATAATTCTGCAAAGAAAGAACAGTCCTGTCTAGAAAAAAGCAGCCCATGGAAGAGAGGTCTTGGAAGAAACCATTCAAGGATAACAAGAAAAAGATAACTTGAAAGCTATTTCTTGGGTAAACCAGTGCTTAGTGTTTGCTAAACCTTCAATTCCTACCAATCTTCAATGATACACAAAAGAACCAAAAACTCAGAAACCAGAAACTCTGGAAAACTGGCAAACACAGGATGTGAGCACAAGTCTGCATGACCCATGCCCGTCTTCCCACAGCAGAGACCAGATTGTCTTCTGCTGGAGACAGAAGTGGCATGGAAACCCTGATAACAACTTGACCATAAGAAGTAGCTGCAAAAACAGAACATAATAAATTCTGTTAATGAAAGAAGGAAACTCCAGTGGTAAACAGAGATACAACCTCCAAAAAGATATATCATGCCAGCCATCAAAATGCCACTAAATTTATTTTAAAATCTGTCTTGTCTTTGAAAAGAGTGTTTCCTAAAAAGCCTCTCACCTTGAATTTCTTAATTACCTAATAACTTTAGCCATAAAACTAAGAGAAAGTTGTGAGGAAAAGACCAATTTTGGGGAGCTCTGCTGGACAGGTACATCTTCTTCTACTTATACATCACTCCCGCGCACTTACAGGATTTTCCTTGGCCAAGTTGCCCCCGTAGCCTGAATAAGACTTAAAATTGCAACCCTTATGCATTCAAGTTCAGATTATCCTTCTCCAAGAGAATCAATCAACTTTTTAATCCCCAGATAATCCCCAACCATTTTGTTATAACTGCTTTCCCAGAAATACCAAGTCCTCAGCTGAAACAACAAGTGAAGTAAAAGTGCTGGCTTCGGTTGTCTAATCTGAGCCAAGAACCTAACCAAAATGATGTACCAAGGCCCCAAGAATGCTTCCTGCTCCTCTCTAGCTCCTGGCTCCCCAGCCTATTCCTCTTCAGATAGCTGTGATCTGGGGCACGCAGCCCTGGAGAAAGCAGGGAGGCTCCTGGCAGGCTGGTGAGAACTGGTAGGGGCAGCAGGCCAGCCGTCCAGTTCAGACACAGTCCAGTTACCTCAGGGGTTCAGGCCCTAACCTCTCATTGGCTCTAAAATTGCTTAGGCAGCACCCAGTACAGAAAATTTAGGGCAAAACCTGGATGTATCTAACAGCAGAACCAGAGTGAATTTCCACAACAACTGTGACAGGAAAATTAAAAACTGAGTGGTGAGCCTATGAGCGCAGGGCCCTGGATGGCACAGAGGACCAGGACCCCACCCTGATCTGTTCTCCTGGCTAGAGCAGAACCTCACACTGACACAATAGTGTGTGCTCGGATGTGCAGGTATCACCGCCCTATACAGCTCACCATGCTCCGTTCAAGGTGGTAGCAAGAGACACACACGCTGATATACACAGTGCGCCAGTGGGGTGGATATGTGGGAAATGTGAGTGGGAAGTAGGAAAAGGAGGACCAGGAGAAAAAGGAGAGGGGAAAAGGAAAAACAGACTCTCCACAGGCAAAGGGTCATGAGGATTTCAGGGCCAGAACTTCTACCTGTATTCTCTCCGCTTCCTTTCTGGGGCTTTGAACAAAGTGCTTACGCTAGGCCTCATTAAAAACTCCTCCACAAAATCTGTATCAAAACCTCTACCCAGCATGGACATCTGTTCCCCAAGTGCTTTGGGCAATTTCAGTCTGCATCACCAGCCAGTACCTTCACAACACCTCTGATTTCAAGCATATAAACCAGTATTTTGATGCACTGTGTCTGTAGGTGATTTTAGTTGCTCAAGGGCAAGGTTATCCTGGAGATTTCTCTTGTACCCAAGACCTAGTGCTGCTCTTCCCCTCAGGGAGGCACCGACTGAACTCCCTGCCCTGAGACGGCATTGGCAGGAGAACCCCGAGGGCTCCGCTGTGGGCTTCCATGGAACAGGGGACTCCTGTTCACCATGTCTGGCCTTCTGGGTCCCAGGGCAAAAAGCTACAAATCTTTGGCCCAAACATTTTAGGTGATTCAAAGGTGATATTCATCCAGAAATGTGTCACTTTTTTTCTCTCTCTTGCAAACACATATATTTGGTTTATAAAACACAAATCATTCAAGGCATTGCTGGCATTTTATTAACTTTTCATGGATTTGTTTTTAGACAGCTAAACAAAGAAATTCAGGCTTCAGAAATTTTTTTGACATTAAAACAAGAGCGTCTACATCATACTAGGAAACATTGGAAGCGCCAGTCCAAATCTTGGTTTTCCACTAACTCCACTCACACAAAGGCCAGAGTCCACTAACTAGGTCTGCCAAGGCCGGTTTTCTAGATACACAGAAGCTCAATGCTTAGGGAAAAATTTTATTTTTATTTTTGTATATTATTTATGTATTTTTGGTGTGTGGGGGCAGGTACCAGGAATCAAACTCAGGACCTCATGCTTGCCAGGTAGGCGCTGCACCACTGGATTAAATCTTCAGCCCTGAAGGCAAAGTTTAAACACTACCAATGCACCTGTCACCCTCAACTGACTTGCTGGGAGCTGTGATCATGTGTAGTCCAGAAGCATAATTTAAACTGTTCTATTTCAGCCTACAGTAAACATCAAGGTCCGGCCTTTCCTTTCTCCAGTGTGGGTCATTCAGAGTCTCGCACTCACATGGATGGGAAGAGGCAAGAACTATGGTTTATCACCGATTGCAGCAGTAACAAACACCGCAAGTCTCCACCCTCCTCTTTGACCCAATTTGCTAGTTTTATTTTCACAAGCAATGTAGTGCGTTAGCCATCCAGAGCAGTGCATCCTTACTGAAATAAACAGGGCCATCATCTGAATGCCATACCAGTTCTCTGCTTTTCTACATGCTTGATAAACCAAGAGGCAATGTTCAAGCTAATAATAAATATTCAAATTCTGGTGGACTTACGTATTCCATTTTAACTGTATGTGCTTTTGGGACAAAACATGAAATGGATCTTAAATTGGCTGCTGCCCAAAAGGCTGGAACCTGGAACCAGACAGGATGGGAGTCAATTTTCTCTGTGAAATATCCGCAAAAAACAGAGCCAAAATCTAAAGTGCTTAACAGAAACAAAGGTAGATCAGCCAACCTCCCAATCTACTGCTCTCTGACTGGTCTACTATTTATAAATTACTGTGGCCATGAACTGTGCTATACCTCTTATCCATTACTGCATTCAACACTCCCTGACAGGCAGGTGCAAATCTTGTCACCACTTAACAGAGAAGGACATTAAGACCCATACATTTTATAAGAAATTCCAGGTGAAACAGCCAGTATATGACAAACTTGAAGTCAAACCAAGATTTTCCTGAAAATTAAAGTCTGTGCATTTTCTACTACATTACATTGTGAGTTCACTGAGGGATTTATTTACAGCCAGAGAGAGTGTACACAGAACAGGGTATGGTCCTAGGATAAGAAAGCAGAAAGATGCTTGAAAGGCTTAGAAAAATGGTAGCACCAAAAATTCAAATTACCCCTTTTACATAAGAATCCCAACTGCGTTACTAACTCAGTATTTGCTCAAATGGCCCTGCTAATGAAAAATCAAATATGTACAGCAAGTTCCCCTTAGTAATGTATATGAATTTCTTTAAAAATGTACCATGAATCACCACATGAAGCTCCAAGCTCAGATGTATGAGTCACTGTATGAAGCATTTGCCACATCTGTCACCCTTGAGGTTTCCAGGTGGGATCCTAGACCATGGAGGACTTTACTGGGCATGATGTAAGGTAAACAACTTACCTGTCTCAGGGGCTGACTCCAACCCTACAGCACCCACAAGAAGGGGAATAAGAGATTACAAATGCTGTGGGCCGACTGCAACTGTGCTACTGGGAAAATGTCTAACACAAATCAGCCATCAATAGTATGCACCTTCGTGATGACTTTGGAGCACCTCTCAGAACAACAAAGTGAGGAAAAGGTTAAGGGAGGTTAAGCTATGAATAAATTAATTTTGTTTTCTATGCAAATATTTGTCCCAACTGAGGAATTACAGTGTTGGCATGGATATGCATTAAAAGAATAGAAACTAAATAGTGTTCCAGAGGAACTGCACTGACTACGAAAGCAGCTGATAACATGGTTTACATCTCTGGATGAATCAGCTTCCATTTTCAGATCAGCCTTGTAGTTTAAACTCTTCAAAGCAGTAGGCTGCTCTACTGAATTTAGACTAACTAAAACACAGTAACACTAAGCCACTGGCTGTATAATTCTTTTGTGTGTTGAAATCTGGATCGAGCATTTGCTGTGCACCAGCTCTCTTAGTTATTAATAACTACCTGCAGTTTCTTTCTATGCAGGTTTTAAAGAAGCTAATTCAGAAGAACCAACATGTCATGGATCATCTGTTTCACCTCTCTCAACTCAGAACTTTGATGGAGATGAGGAGTGGCCTATTTTCTTCATGGACACCCAGCCAAATAAACTTGTCTCTGAGCAAGTTAGGAGGGAACCTAAGGTACCCATACACCTGGACACCAGTGAGCCTTGCCTTTCGAGTGTGCCTGGCCTGCTCTGAAGCTCTGCCCTCATTGGAATCTACCATTGCTGTCTTTAAAGATGTTCATAGATCCACAGAGTAACGGGATAACAATTTGCAACTGACTGACTCAAGGATGATATCTTTCAGAGGAAAAAAGACTAAGAGGCAAGGAAGTTAAGATATCAGGGCAAGTTTATCCAGCTGGAAGTTGGCAACGTTTTTAAAGATTTCCTGCTGAAATCTACTGGCAGCCTCCAAACGCTGGATTCCATCTCATGCTCATAACCCCGAATGTCAGTCTGGCTTCTTCTAAGTCTCACCTCCCACACCCTCATTGTAAATTACCACCTAGACATAGATACTTACATATCAACCCTTCAGACCCAACATTTCCAAAATGAGACTCATTTCTAACTATATAAGTTAATGGCTTTACTATCTAAACATTCTCCTGAGCTAAACAAAACGCCAAAGTCATCTTTGGCTTTTGCCTCTCACTGTCCATTCCTGTCACTAGAATCTTTTATTTCTACCCCCATAACTGCCTCACATCTGACTTTTTCTCTCCATGACTCCTCACGTATCACCACTTTATTAATATTTGCTCCTCCAAGCAGTCTTCATTGTGAGGGAGAATGGGTGAGAAAGGGTGAGAACACAGGGGTGGCCCATCATGGTATCTGCCTAGGGCTCAGCTAGGGTTTCAAGAACCATTGCAATAAACAAAATGGGACAGAACCAAGTCATAGACAATATGAATGTCAGGCAAAGGACACTGGATTCAGTTTGGCTGGCCACAGAGAGTGGAAAAAGCCTTTGGAAGAGAGGTGTGATATAATCAGAAGTTTGCATTAAGAGGATTAATTTGGCAATGGCTTATAGAAAAGATTATATGGAAAATAGATTAGCAGTAAGAAGATCAGCTAGGGCATTATTGCAAAAGGCTATATGATTAGCAGTGAAGGTTTGGTGGCTATGGAAACAAAGTAAGAAGTGGGAGAAATCTTGGGGAAGTCAAATTGATACTGCTTTTTAAGGCCTAGTGCTAGAATTTGGGAAAATTCAAACATAACTCCTGAGATTCTATCCCTGACTAGCCAGAAGAATGGCAATTTCACTTTGAGGAAGTGACAGAGCAAGACAAGGAGGCTCAAAAGGATAGGGAAATACACAGTTGATATTAAGCGTACCAAGGTGAAGCATGGTTGGGACAGAAGAGCACTGGAAGATTCGGAAGACAAAGCAGGACCAGAAAGAATAGAGTTGGATGCCCTTACACAGAGGTGACAGTGAAGCCCAGGGAGTGAACCATCAAAGTAGGGGACAGATAGAATATTTTGGAATTGATGATGATAAGGACATCAACACCCTTGAAGCTGAGAAGTCCTGAAGAGGAAGGGGCAGGGAAACCAGACTGCTGTCACTGCCATACACGATGACACAGAAGTAGCAAGGTAGACCAGCCATTGGCAGTGGTACAAATAAGAGGCAGCATCATAGCCAAATGTGGCAGAAAGACAGAGGATGTGTCATCTTGGAGTGATGTGAATTTATTTTCAAGCATAGAGTAAGGGAAGGTGTGGGGGAAAGAGGCTAGAAGTACAACTAGGAGCAGATGATAGACAAGCTTAGGAAGTGAAAATCAAGGTCAACGTAGTCTAGAAGAATAAAGATAAGGTGAGTAATTAGAGAAAATAATGAGCACTCTTCTGAATGGAGTTGGGGATAAAAGCAGAAGGGTCAAGGAGTAGTTCACAAAAGAAATGAAGGTTAAATGTGTAACCCAAGTCTTTAAGAATAAGTAGGAGCCATGAGTTCAAGGCCAGCCAGTGCTACATAGTGAATTCAGGCCCAGCCTGGACTACCCAGGGAGACTCTGTCTCAAAACAAACCAAAATAAAACAGAACAAAAGAGTAGGAAATACCATAAGAAGTCAATAAAATATGGATATAGATACACAAATTCCCAAACTATAATGAGTATTACATGAGAATTAAATGAATTTTTAGGGCAGGATTATGGTCATTTTGTTGCTCTTCCCTTAAGCAGGTTTAGCACATTGCTTCCTCCCAGTCAGCTGGTGAGGGATTCAGGCTGGGGAAACAGCAGTAGATGAAGAACCAAAACGCCTGAACACAGGACAAGGACGGGGAGGCAAGTGAATCCCAAAGAGGAGTGATAAGGGCTCCAGGTATCTTGAACTCTCCTTAGTAGCAGTGATGAAAACGCAGAAGTGCAGTATATGGAGAGGTCAGTTTCTCATGAAGACGAGGAGGTTGCGAGAGCTCTCCAGGCTCTGGCTGAGGATAAACACAGTTTGCACACAATGGCGCTGCAGTTGTCTGGAACGTAGTGGATGAACACGCAGAGAAGCGGTCTAAAAGCTCAAGCCGACAGTAAGGGTAGGAAACTGACAAGGAGGGAGGCTTCTGCCTCTGGGATAAAGAGAAGCACTCACAGCAAGCAGGTCTCCACATAGGAATGGTGACGCAAACCAGCCTAAGATTCTCCATTGTTCCACTCCCATGGTCTAGTTGTCTAAGGAAGCCCCTTCCAGGGAATCAAAGACTTTGTTTTAGGAAGGCATGTGACTGTGGCAGGGATGTCTAACCACAGGTAAGCTTGCATTTAACTTTGCCTACTCATCTTCTGCCTTTAAATACTGAATTTCTACCCTTTCATAAGTGAAATTTTCAGTTGACTCAGTTGCTATTTTGATTCACTGTCATGAGTCTTCCTGTGAGAAACATCCTTTGTCATTGTTTTAGGCTTTAAACTGAAAAACCATTCTGACTCCTCCATCTTCCTCAGAACCCTGTCCCTCTGGTGACACTGTTGTATCCATCCATTCCTCCTATGCTCTGTGGCACTCCACCAGCTCAGATTACTATTTTTGACCTTGCAAGAGTATCTTGTGTCCTTGTGGAGATCAGAGTCTCTCTAAGGGCCCAGCAAGTCCTCTTGCCAGTGGGTGTTACCTGGGTGAATTTGTCAATTCACATGGGCTGACCAAGGTCCAAAGTCGACTGCAGAGGCCCAGAACCAGTTTCATCAGAAATCTATTTTCTGCAGACTTTCTTTTTATTATAAATGTTGAATTTTGTCAAATGCTTTTTCTGCATCTATTGAGATGATCGTGTGACTTTTGTCCTTGCTTCTGTTAAAGTGGTGTATTACATTTATTGATTTGTGCATGTTAAACTATCTCTACATCCCTTGAATGAATCCTATTTGGTCATGGTGGATGATCTTTTCGATGATTTGCTGCATCCTATTTGCTGGTATATTATTGAGAATTTTTGCATCTGTGTTCATTAAAAATATTGGCCTGTCTCTTTTTGAGTTGGGTCTTTTTCTGGTTTTGGAATCAGGGTTATGCTTGTTTTCCACGGATAACTTTGAGAGTACTTTCCTTTTCAGTTTCATTAAGCAGTAGTGATCTTAGATCTTTTCTAAAGTGCTTATAGAATTTGACAGTGAATCCATTAGGACCTGGGCTTTTCTTAGCTGGTAGTTTTTTCTTTTTTAACTACTTCTTCAGTTTTGTTGACTGATATTGGATCATTCAGAATTTTTATATCTTATTGATTCACTTTTGGTAGTTTGTATATATCTAGGAATTTATGCATTTTTTTGCATTTTGCATTTTATTACAGTATAGGTTCTCATAGTTATTGATGATCTTCTGAATTTCAGCAGAATCCATTGTGATTTTGCCTTTTTCACTTCTAATTTGGGTTTAATGTGGATTTGAGTCTTTCCTGATTTTGATAAGATTGGTTAATCTTGTTTAATATTTCAAAGAACCAACTGTTTGATTTATTGATTTTTCATATTTTTTTTAAAATTTTATTCTGAAGGTAGTAGAAATACAACAGAACAAAGCCAATCAAGACAGTGCGGTGAATTTGGTACAGAACTTCACAGCAGGTTACCGGGATAACAGCAATAGGTACCATAGTATATCTCATTATCTTCACAATAGTTGTCTAGTCAACTAGGTAGAGCAAGATCAAACCAAAGACAGAGCATTATAGAATCAATTGAAAGAGAATGTTGAAAAGAGTAAAGCAATTAATCATAATGAATCAAAACTGAAAACAACATTTGCTTTCAAAGAGAAGATAGAAGAGGTCCCCCCATATTTGCTATATTGCATACAGTCATCCTGCCAAGAGATGCTCAGACCTCTGTCCCCAGTTGCTAACGGGGCGGGGGCGGGGCGAATGCGGTAGCTCACAGGAAACACTACTGGGCCTGCTCCTGGCTCA
This sequence comes from Hydrochoerus hydrochaeris, assembly GCA_004027455.1. NCBI lineage: Eukaryota > Metazoa > Chordata > Mammalia > Rodentia > Hydrochaeridae > Hydrochoerus > Hydrochoerus hydrochaeris. The sequence goes on along the minus strand of PVLA01005221.1, from coordinate 124,087 downwards.
CACCGCCAGAGGAAGGCGCTTATGAAGAGGGCAGACTAACGGCTTCTTTGTGCAGCCTCCTGGGTTCCAGCCTGGCCTTGGCAGGATCTCGGGGACTGCTCTCTCTTCATATTGGTTTTTTTGTTTGTTTGTTTGTTAATCTCAATTTCACTCATTTTCTGCTGTGACTTTTATAATTTCCTTTCTTGTACTAGCTTTGGCTTTGCCTTATTCTGTCATAGAATTGTTTTCCTGTTGCTGATTTCCTTTATTTTTTTTTTCTTTTGCTTATCTGCTCACCCCACCAGGTGTATTCATTCTTTCTGTCTTGGCTTTGTTGGCTTCTTTCTAGGAGAGAAATCCTTGAGAATTTTTTTGCAATGCAGGTCCAGTAATCAGCAATTTTTGGGGTCCCATTTCTTGTGGAAATGCTTTATTTCTCCAAAAATTCTGAAGAGAAATTTTGCAGGATGCATAAATCAGGATTGGAAAATGTTATATTTTAGGGCTTTAAAAACTTCACTCCAAGTCCTCTTGCCCTTTAAGCTTTATGAAGAGAAGTCTACTGTAATTCTAATGGATTAGCCTCTATGTATGATTTGCTGCCTTTCTTTAAAAGCTTTTAATATTTTGTCCTTATAATGGACTTCTGGTACTCTGAATATAGTAATATGGTACGGAGAGGTTCTCTTTTGATCATGGCTATCTGTGGTCTTTTATGCCTCAGTTTTCTGTGTTTTTTTTTTCCCTATACAGTAATACCTCGGTTGTTGAGCTAAATTTGTCCCAAATCCATGTCAAACACTGAAAAGTTCAAGAACTGAATATATTTTTCCTGTAAGAAATAATGGAAAACCAAAATTATATTTATATATTCATTTTTTTCAGAACGTCAACAAATTTAGCAATGATTTCTTTCTTTAACTCTATTGTGGTTCTCCCAGTTGTCCTCTTAGCTTTACTGCAGATTTTCATTAGCTTTCTTTAGTGCCTTGGTTATCGTATTTACAGAAATAAAGTCCAAAAAAACCCCACAACAACAAATGTTTTAACACAGTAACACAGGCACAATGTGCTGTCTGAGTGAGAGCAGTGCTTAGACTGAAGCATCGTCCTTTTTCTGTCCGTGGCAAGACACTGCACGTGACTCTCACCTGGTCTGGGTTCTTTTAAGTTAGATTTTCGGTTCAGCTGCAGAAAAGTTACAAACACCAAACACCTAGCAGATCATTTTTGAGCTCTGTTGTTCAAGTAGTAGAAAGTTCAAGCTTGGAACCTTTTAATAACTGAGGTTTCACTGTATTAAAGGAAGTTTTCTGACATTGTTTATCTAAAGAGTTTTTTTTTATACCATTTGGGTTTACTTCTGATTTTTCACTTATTCCATTATTCATTATTCATGGATTAGTCATCTTTGCATCACTGAGCAGCAGTTTGATCCATTTTTCATGTTTTCTCATTTTTAAGGTGTCTGAGTAGTTGGCCTTTGAAGGCATTTTTGTCTTCTAGTTATGAAATTCTGTCTTCACATTGTTTGGTTTTACTGATCATAGTTTCAATATGAGTTTTAATCTTCTAGATTTTTTAGTTAAAATCTTTTTGTATACTCTAATTCTTTGGTAAACTAGTCATTCATGTTTTGTACAATTTTGTTTAGCTCATTTAGCTTTTTACTAATGTCTTATGAAAGCTTCTATATCCTTTTGGTTATTACTCCTATTATCTATTTAGTTATGTATCCTCTGATCCCACTGAGTCTTTGATCTGTTTTTTAACCTCCTGTGGTGTCCTTTCAATTAGTTTTGGTATGTGGCATATGCTATCCCAACCCTTGGTGCTACCTGGATTGTATTTGGGGAAGGAGGGAGTTTGGGGAGGCATTTAGTTGCCTTGTCTTATGTTTGGTTTGTTTTGTTTTGTTTTTGCTTTGCTTTGCTTTGCTTTGTTTTGTTTGGCACTAAGATTCATAGATGCTTATAGTTTGAAGACTTTTTTTTACTAGAATGATCGAGATCTCTTTAATTGCTTTTCAGTGATGTACTTTGGGTGTGGCTAACTATAATCCTCCAAAATCTGACCACCTAGGTTAATTTAGGAAGGAGTGGATGCAGTATAGTTAGGCCAACAACTAAATTCTCTCTAGGAAGTGCATGCTAGTATTATTAATGTCTCAAAGGTAATTTAATTATTCACAAACAGAGAACTAGAGACAATTATGCAACCCTGTTAATACCAAGGGAATTATACAGTATTGTCATCAAGACAAGATGGATATTAATAAATCATTAGAACCAATTATGTACCACTTTAATCATAGAGAATAAATCCACATTTATAGTGTAAACCTTAAGACAACTCAAGTGTTGCCTTATAGCTATTATGTGCTAAATACAATAGCTATGTCTCTGCTAATTGTAAAAAACAATTCAACGAAAATTTTACAGAATTAACTATCAAAAGATTAACAAAGAGTTACGGTTATACTAATAAAGACATAGGAGTTGGAAGTGGAGGGATGCAGGAAGGAAACTTTTAAACCTTAAACTCTAAGATATAAGAGAAGAGAAAAGTGGTGCAGAGGGTCTTAGTGGGGAGTCGAATAACATTTAGAGGCTTAAATAAAGGTAAGAGAAAAACTGACAAGAAATAGAAGATAAAAGAAAAGATGGAAGGAAAAAAAGAAAGTAAAAATAAGAGAAAAAATGAAGAAAAAAGGGAGAAGAAAAATTTTTTAATTTTGTGGAAAGATGGTAAAGCAAAATTTCATAATAAAATAATATAATGATAATAATTAATACATTAGATGTTGTTACTTTTAAAGTAGTTGCTCAGGGTACAAGATATGGGCATAAAAATTTCTCCAATCAATATTAGCATAAATCTTCCTTTTTAATGATCTAAGAGACATTAATAGTATAACCAACTTGCAATTTTTCCCTTTTCCTACTGTCCTTTCCCCTTTCACCCACCCTAGTTCCTTTTTCCTTGTAAACAATTTCTTCCCTTTTCACAATATCTATTATACAATTTAGATCTTATTGACACTTTCAATTTCTTACACAAAGGAGACAATACAATGTTTACACATGCGAGTCTAATTTATTTCACTTATGAGTATGATCTCAAGTTGCATCCATTTACCTATAAAAGGCTCAAGTTTATCCTTCTTTATGGCTGAGAAGTACTCCATTGCATAAAAATACTACATCTTGTTAGTCCATTCCTTGGTTGATGGGCATTTGGGTTGTTTCCAAGATTTAGCTAATTACAAATTGTGCTGCTATGAACATGGGTGTACATATATTGTGGTGATACAATGTTTTTAATTTTTCTGGGAAGATATCCAGAAGGGGAATAGCAGGGTCAAATGGGACCTATAAATCTAGCTTTTTGAGGACTCTCCATACTGATTTCCACAGTAGTTGCATCAGTCTGTCTTCGTACCAACAGTGGAGAAGTGTTACTTTTTTCCTACAACTCCTCTAGTATTTGTTATTGGTTGATTTCCTGATGATAGCCATTCTTTCTGGGGGTGACATGGAATCTCAGTGTTATTTTAATTTGCATTTCTTGAATGACCACTGATGTTGACATGTTTGACGGAAGCTGACTGTTTGATACTGCCCTCCAATAGGCTGTAGCTGACTCCTGTTCATCCTTAACAGCTCATGGCAGATAGGCCTGACCCCCCAAGCTTGTTTTCCACACTAGCAGCAAATCAGCTGCAGGGCATAACAATGAGAAACCCAAGGAAAACCTGAGAACTAGACAGAAGAGCCGTAAACCACCACGTCTATCTGCATCTTCTCTTCCTCGGGGAGGTGAGGGAGTTTTGAGGGACTCTAGAATTCAGAACACTGATTGTGCCTAATGACTGTCTGTAGATAAAGTCTTTAAAATGTGCATGATCACTTACCAGGATGGAACCTGGACCAAGGCATGAGTATTTGCCTCTGAATCATCTGAGCTCAGGAAATAAAACCAACTAAGGTCTCCTGGATAGAGAGGGGCTGGGTGCTCAAGCCACCAAGAGGCTAGATCACTGCTGCTCCGGATGATACAGTCCACAATACGGGATGTGCCAGTATGCAAGGTATGACCCATTCTTGCATTAAGGAGGTCTCAGCTGTTGCTTCCAACGGGGATAACCACAAAACTACAACTAATGCAAAATTAAATGCGGTGTAACTAGTATGTCCTAGATCCTGTTTTCCTTAACTTCTGTGATGCTCTAGGCAAACAGAAGAAAGGAAAAACAAAGGAAGAGGCTTTTCCTCTTCCTTTGATTCACTTAATGCTCCCTGGAGGAAAAGCAGCTAGGAAAGGCATTCACAAGCATTCTAAGCTACTAGGCTTTCCTGCAGCCTCGAGGAAATATTCGCATAAAATTAGCTGCATTGCCATTGTTTGTTCTCTGCTTACCCAGCAACCATCTGACTGTTAATTAAATTGGCATTATGGTTTTAAAATGAATCTTTTATTATTTTTGTACCATTAATCTAACCCCTGGGACGTATTCACCTCAAGGGGAGCTGACAAAATTGGATTCTTTAATGCTGTCATTTCCCTCACACCCCCCTCTCCACCACATGACGTCCAAATCCAAGCACCTGGCTCTCCAAATCCCTCTTCCTGTGAATCCATTTACTCGCAAGAGTATTAATGAGCACCTCAGCATCAACAGAACACTGATTAGTCCCCTTTACCACGCTAGCTCGGGACATAAATGAAGAAGGAATAGTTTATCCATGATACAAAAAAATTATAGTTTGTTTTTAAAAGGCTATTAAGGGGAAAGGCAGATGAATCTTACTCGTAGAGCAGTCTGAGTTAATTGTTCATTAACTGCTGCATATTCTCCAGTGGGAAACAGAATGTTATCATCAAATTAGTCTTTTCACCTCAGTTAAACATTTAAGCTATAGCCCAGTGGCCAAAACACGAAGAAGAACAGTGCAAAGACATAAACTTGCAACTTACATGCTTCAAAACACTTCCTTATGTTTTCTAGCCCAGGGTCTTCCCTGCTGCTCAGGTGGTGCTAGAACGTCCAGTGTTGGGAATATCTTCTTGGGGCTCCAGGATCCTGATAATCCTTGACCTGAATTCATCCCAGTCCGTGGAGCCCAGGGAACCATCCTGGAGAAGAGATTACACAAACTCAGACAAACACAGGAAAAACAAAACCACTTATCTTTGGGATCCAGTGCTTATCACTGCATCCCGTTCATCACAACTGCCTCACAGGCAAGAAACACTGGGTTTCTCTTGTATGTGTTGTTGCCGTTAAGTTCCACACAAGCGTTCCTTCAACAAAGACTGAGCCTCTCTCTTCTCTTACCCGAAACACTGCAAGCCTCCTCTCCAGTAGCCTTTTACTTCAACTCCAGACTACATTAGATCTTTAACCCTTTGCCCATATTTTTGTTTTTTTATATTAAAAATAACTGGTATCTGTAAGGTTTATCAGTGTTCATTCCAATCCGATTCAGGATCCTCCCTGTACTCTGAACTTGCCTCATTTTCTCTCTGTCTCCTTGCCTGGTTCGAATTCACACCTTATTAATGATTTTCATATCAACTACAGTTGAGAGGACACCAAGTCAGTGTGCAGGTGTGGATGGCTTGGATGGTACTCTAACTTAGTGACTGACGGAATCAGCCGTTAAGTAATGTCAATGGGCTGGGCTGGGGGGTTGGATCTACCAGGATGAGATGGACCAGAGATGAAGCGGAGTACCCACATTTCAGTTAAAATTGATAAATGAGCAAAGCACAGGAGGGTGAATACACCATGGTCACTTTTAATCATTGTGACTAACAGATCACAGTGGGTGATGTGGTGATGGGGGAGGATCACAGCAACTAGAGTCGCGGATGCACTCAGGGTGCAACTTCTGTGGGGGGGGGCCTTTACCAAGGAAGGCCACGGTCTCCATGTCCTATGGATTCATCTCTTTCTCTGGAGCATGTGACCTTTTTGATGCATCACATTCAGAGAGAAATACTAACCACCAGGAAGGTATCAGAGGATGAAGTTCTGGGTAGCAGAGATGCCAGGAACTCGTCTAAAGAGGAATCATCAGAAAGAAGTGGGGACGTCTATTTGGCAAGAAAAAAATAAGCTGTCATTCCCTACTTAAATGACTGTTGGAAGACCAGCAATTACCAACGCAGAATTTCAAGGGGTTAGCCAGGAACATAGATGAGAAAAACAGGACTTTTTTTTTTTCTTTTTTTTAAAAAAAGAGAGGATAAAAAGCTTGGGTCTGCTAGTGTCGTTAGAAAAGTTACCTGGAAGCAGGGCTTAGCACACAACATTGCTTGTTGATGTCATGTGAATGTGGGCCAACTGTGCCATCTTTTCTGATTTCTCAAGACAAGCCTGAAAGCCAGATTTTTATGCAACATGTCCCAATTTTAATTTTAGCAACTACGTCAAGCTGTTTAAAGAAACTCTGGTGTCTCTGGGCAGGTGGCGGCTCAGGGTTACCAGTTCACAAGGTCTATGGGTGACAATTCTTGGTTTCAACAGAGGATAGTGCTAAGATATACAGATGGAAGATTTGCTGCATTATGAAGGAATTTTCAAATGTTTAGAAGACAACAGGCTTTCTAGTAAGTAATGGAAAATAATTAAGACCATCAATATTAAGTGACAATATATGAGAGAGATGTTAAAGAAAGGATTTTCTCCTTAAGCATAGATGCTGAACCAAATCAAGTACTGCCATTATGTTTTTACAGCAGAACAATGGTTTATAGTTTATAAAATGCTTTTACATCACCTCATGAAGATTTCTAGAACAATTCTTTGAAGCACAAAAGTAGGCATTTCTATTTTATAAAAGAGTCAGCAGAATACCTGAAATATTAAGTATCTCCAAGAATCATCCAGGAAATTTGAGGCAGCAGAACTAGGGTGGGATGATTCAGGGTCTCTAGCTGCAGAGTTAAGCTCTTTCTCAGGAAAGAGCTCCGCACAGTCATGAGATTCCATTCCCAATTGTGCTCTCGCTGGGTGATTCTTCCTTTCCCAAAGTCAGTCCACTCTCACGGAGTCTTCTGCACATTTCCACAGCCTATGCCTTTCTGATCTCTTCTTGACTCCCTAGAAGCTCTTGTCCTTTATCATTTCTCACTGAATTTCTTCCATCTAGACTCTGTCAGCTAAAAGAATGTCCCCTCAACTCTCAGTGCTCCAAACCAGCCACTTTCTTGACATGTATTTGTCCAAAATGTTTACTTCTCTATTATATATTTTACAAATTTGTCTCTATCAGCATAAAGACGTGTTTTAACTTATCCATAAACAAAGTCATACATATACCACATACACGTGGAGTTGGTACTTTATTAATAAATCATCAAATTATTACAATTTCTGGATTTGCGAGTCAGCCGGAGGAAGAGAGGTTGTCAAGCCTGGTTTCCAGTTCTTCCCACCTCTGCTTCCTTCCAGAAATTTTGATCCTGACAAAAGCCTTGTTCCTGCGTGCACAGTGAGGAGACACAATAAAGAAGATTTCATTCTCTCTGTTATTTGAAGTTCATCAATGTCAATTTGAAATATACAATTATTCCTTGGTTTAAGATGAACTTTTATCTTATATATACTCACATGTGATCAAAATGTAGAGAAGGTGCTAAGGAAAACTTCCAAGTGTCTTACTTTGGCTAAAAAAGGCTTTTTAAAATAAAACAATGCCATAAACCTGGATGGTTTGTGGACATAGATCAAATGCAATGATATTTTTCTAGTGCCCTGTAGCCAAATATTATTTAGCATGAAATAAATTATTGCAACTTGCACCTATCAGCTACAGTGAATGAAAGACAAAAGTTGTACAGAACATAAGAAACATGCATAGAAATAAGTAACAGTGGGGTGGGGGAATCTCAAGAACCCTACTGCATTAAGCTAAGCAGGGAGAGCCATTTTGTTTTGTTTGGGTTGTTTTGTTTTGGTCAAATGACCAGTTAAGAATATTTCCTAGAGCTAATATTCTGATTCTCTAATCTCCCTAGACAAGGTTCATATTTGTGTGGGTTACTTATTCTCCCTTTGTTGACTAAGTCAATAATCAGAATCAGCAGGTTTGGAGTCAGATTGGCAGGGATCAGCAGCCTGGCTTGGGGGCAGGGTGTATAAAAACCCCTAACCTGGAAGCAGCCATCACAGAAGCCCACTAGTTCCTGGCAGGATGGCCTCTCGCCTGCTCCTCCTCTGCCTTGCTGGACTGGTATTTGTGTCTGAGGCTGACCCTGTGGTGAGTGCTTGATTCTTTAAAATCCCTGTTATAGAATACGGATGTACATTAGGTGGCATGGAAGTGACTTCTTGCAGCGTTGACAATTTGTGCCATTAATAGTGGAAAAGCTCATTAACTGTCAGCACTTCTGTTATTGGTAATGAAATCAGCATGCACTTCCAGATTTGTTCCAGATTCTTAATGCCATTGATTTAAACTTCAAAAAGAACGAGGCTTTGCAGAGCTTGCTGAACTAGGGCTCGGACTCATGGTTTTTTGCCTAGTTGCTTTGATACTTTGAGTTTGCAAGGTTTAGTACACTGATACCCTCAGACAGATGCCAGAAACAAAGACATGCTATCAATGAGGCTGCTAAGGTTGAATTTGATGCAATTACCCTGTTATGAAACATAGGGGACAAACTGCATAGATTATATTCAGGCCCTTTGACCAATCAAAACAGAAGTATTGATTGATATTTTTTTGGCAAGCAACATTCTAGTCAGAGAGCTGATTTTTAAGTCTTCTAGAAGAATTAACTAATGCTATGTGATGGGTAATAAAAGTAGTCTGCTATTATTTTACAATAGCTGGTAAGAGGAAATTATTATACTGACAACTTTTAAAAATGATCTCAGGAAAAATTATTTGGTCCTCCAACACAGTGAAGTTTTCAGTAATTCTACTCAATTGAAGAGTCTGAACAAAGCAACTGTTCTCAGAGGGCCTATTTTCTCCTTTGAAATTCATTGCAAACATCCCCAGTCAATCAATAGCAGTGTGTCTGGAGGCAGAAACCATTCTTGCTTTGCAAACAATTATGTCTGTGTTATACTGAGTGGGGAAGCTCATTAATTATCACCACTTATGTTACTGGTAACCGGATCAGCATGCCCTTCCGGCATTGTTCCAGGTTCTTAACACCATAAAGAATAAATCCTTTCACTCTGATCAATTTTGTTGGCTTCTTATCTGTCCTTTCTGTGCCCAGGGCACTGGTGAAGCCAAGTGTCCTCTGATGGTCAAAGTCCTAGATGCCGTTCGAGGCAGTCCTGCTGTCGGTGTAGTTGTGAAAGTGTTCAAGAAGGGAGCTGATGAAACCTGGGAGTCATTTGCCACTGGGTAAGCTGCCAAGGGACCCCGCTGTGGAACATGGTTATATCTTCCCATCCACCCTTCCAGTTGTTTAGGCTCTCCTAATCCACCTCATCTACTAAAGAATCTACAAGCAGAGACTTGGGGTGTAGCTCAGTGGTAGAGAACTTGCTTAGCAAAGCCCTAGGTTCAATCCCCAGCTCTGAAAAAAAACTAACAAATATAATCATCCAAAATCCCAAGAAGACTGAAAATGTGAGCAGAGGTTAACTGTTCCCTTCTTCTTACATTTCTTTGCTGGGAGTGACCGAGAACTGTGACAGCATTTTGGAAAGATGCTAGAAAATAGGAAAAGGGGTGAGAAACTCCGCAATCCACTCAAGCAGGAGTTTGCAACCTTTCAGGTTATAAACCTCTTAAAGAAGATGATGAAAATGATAGATTCCAGTCCAAAAAAATGCACATAGACACACACATATAAAAACATATCGGTGACTTCAGGAGCTTGGCAGATTCCTTTGTGCTCCTGGGTACATCCAACACAGGGTCCTTGTGTTAGGATTCTAGGAAGTATGCGCAAAAGGTGTGAACTTAGTCACAAAAGGAAAGGAATCGAAGGACAGCATTGATAGGTCACTAGGATTTTTTTTTTTGGATCATCCAGGATCCAGGGCTTTTGTCTAATGAACATGCTGGAGCACTTACTATGTGTGAGGCAGGCGGCTGCCAAGCTTAGTAAGAAAAAACATCTAAGAGAACAACGCTGAAGGTAAAGTCCAGCCACCCAGGGAGCAGGCATCACCCACCATCAGAGCAGAGGTGACTTTACCTTCGTTGGCCACTTTAAAATTCACTAGAGTTTTTCTAACTCCACTAGCAAAAATTTCAGAGGAAATGCACATTAGCAAAGCCAAGTGAACCAACTGAAAGGAAAAGCAACAGAAAAACTCCTCAGTACTAAGCAGAAGAGGAAATGCTAAACATTGATGCCTCCTGGGGGAAAAACTTCTGTTGGATTTTAATTCTATCCCCAGAACCATATGATGAGTCTTCACCTGTCACAGGGAAGATCATTTGGGGAGGAATGTGGTTTTAACTGGAGTTTTTATTTGCTAATTCACTTGTGTTTATATGAAATACCAGATACAACACGAAAAATGGTCAAGAGAGTATTTTGAGAGATAGAATAAAACCAAGAAATTCAAGATTCTCATGGCTCCTTTTTCTTGTAAAAAAGACATAAAAAGAGGAAGTAAAAAAGAAGAAACAGGGGCAGACATGGTCAGAATGACTCAAGACAACTTTCACTTTTATTTGTCTTAGCTCTTCTGGTTTAAAGGAGAGCACTTTCTAACTTTTCAGCTATTGTCCTGCACCCTATGTGGAATTGGAAGTTACCCAGTATTTTTTGTTGGCAAAGAAATAGCAAAGAGATTAAATATATGAAAGGAGAAAAGTCAGATGCAGATCGTTCTTTGTACTTTAGGTTTTTTGCTTTGGGGACAAATGATGCTATCTCTGAAAGATTCGCTCATGTCATGCTTGGCAGGACTGAGACCCTGCAGTCATGCAGAACTGCACAGTTAAGGCAGCTGCTGGCCACTTCTGGGCTTGTGAACCCTCAGCCAGTCACCAGTCCTGTTTGGAATTTGGTGCTGAGGACGAATGTTGGCTGCTGAGCCATACCTCTGGGTTTAGGATGCTGTTCATTTGTTTGTTTATTCATTTATTTGAGACAAGTTTTTGCATATAATGCAGGCTACTTTTGAACTCACTGGGTAACCCCAGTTGGCTTCCAACTTGCAGTAATCCTTCTGCCTCAGCCTCCCAAGTGTTGGTATTACATTCATGTCCTATCACATTAGGTAGGGCTTTTAAAAGTAAAGTTGTATTACTTGTATTTTGTTTTTATAAGAGTATAAATTCACAATGAACTTTTTGAAAGTTTCTACAAATTTCTTGCCCTTTCATGTCAAAGAGGTACTCCTTCTAACTCGGTAGAAGGGGGAAATTTAATTAGATAGATAGATAGACAGACAGATAGATAGATCATAGATTAGAGAGATAGATAATGGATTATACATGATAGATAGGTAGTTGGATATAGATATGGATCTCACACACAAATACACACACATTCTTTGCCATGCCATTTATTCCTTTCATGCCTAACTTAGCCTGGACTTTTATACCTTGTAGGAAAACCAGTGAAACCGGAGAGCTGCATGGGCTCACAACCGAGAAGGACTTTGTGGAAGCAATGTACAAGGTGGAATTAGATACCAAATCCTACTGGACAGCACTTGGCATTTCCCCATTCCATGAACACGCAGAGGTGAGTGTCCAGCACCATGAGCATTGTTTCTGGTTTTGTTTTTAGTTCCAGGAAGCACAGTTCGCTGTCAGCAGCCCACAGCAATGTCATAAGGAAAGTGTTGAAAAACACTGGTTTCCTCTCCCATTCAAAATTAGAAATTTACAACACTCAGAACTAAATATTCAGAACTCATGTGGGCTACTTGTAACAAAAGGGAGGATGCACCATGTTACTTCTCTAAAATTAGAAAAATTCTTCACTCCAAATACCTCCATTGCCTCAGTTTAAGATAAGCAATGCAAAAGATTATCAATTCAAACTAATCACTCTATAGATAATTCCACCAGCTGTATGTCATGAGCTACACACTGGGGTATGTGTTTCCAGTCTGTCTTTAACCCATTCCATCATCATAATCCACCCATTGGGATCAACTATTATTACCCCCATTTCACAGATGAAGAAACTGAGGCATGGTGAAATTAAATAATTGTCCAAAGTATCGAGTCTCATAACTGCAGGAGCTAGAGGATTTACTACCAGAGCCCAGGCTGGGTTTGACCTGAGTGCAGTGCCCTTCAATAGCTCAGAGAGTTCTTTCCCTGAGAGAAAATGGAGAGGGGGATATTTGTGAATTTTGGTTTATACCTGTTATTCTACTGATAAGTATCCTCAAATAGTTATCTCCTGCCTCCTCCTTGTCCTGATTTCTCAAGTCATTTAAAACAGATGGCAGTCATGAAAATAGACTCCAGATATGTTGGTCAGCGTTAAAGATCAACCAATTCCATCAAAAATAACTTGGCATGAAAGGGAATCGTTCTTTCTGGCTTAGTCATGGAGGAGACTTGTAATTCACATTATGAGTTCTTTGCATAGACAGTGTTACCAGAGAAACTCTAGGGGCCTGTTTAACTTCTGGGGCCCACAAGTCTCCGGGCAGGGGTCCCATCTACCGAGAAGCCTGTCTCGGCCTTGGTCAGGCTGCAAAAGACTGAGACATTAGGGCAGGCGCAAGGTTTAGCTGGAAACCAGTGCAAGACACTCCCAGCCCGACCCTGGAACTCTGCATCTGCCTTCCTAGGACCAGTCAGTCTGCCCTGGGTCTCAGCCTGCTGGGGCCACCTGAGCACAGTACCCATGGTTATATCGTTCCTGTTCTTCACGTTAGCTTCCTTGTCCACTCATCATTCTTGTAGTATTCATCAATCATTTTAAAGATAAAAATTTTCTATGTGGAGAGCATTTGGCTAGATGCCAGAGATTCAGAAATGAAAACACTCATCCCTGCCCTTGGAATGAAAGGGCAAGGAATGATGTCAGATATATTGGGCAGAGTCGTGAGCCCAATTTACAGCCAGGATAGATACCTGTATCAAAAAGGAGTGAGTGGGGAAGCATGTAGCCCAGTGCCTCCCTCAGGGGACAGGGGCAGCCACAGAGCTGCAGGCATGTGGAGCTAGCCCTCCTCTCCTGACCATGACCTGGGAGGTTAAATGAGACTTGAAGAAAATTAGAAAATTTCCTTTGAAACTATGAGGCCTCTTTGCTTCATGTATTTGTGATTTGTGATCACATATGCGATTCCTTTGGTAATAAGAGGAAGAATCAAGAGGGCCTAAAGGCCAAAGTCACCAAAAGAAGTAAGAAACTTTCCCTGGTTGCTTCCAGGCATTGGCCTTCCTGAGTTACCTTTCTCCTGGGAGAGATTCTTAGGTGATACCCATCTCCTCTTGTCCAGCTATCATTCCGCTCTTTTGTTCTCCAGTCCCTAAATCATTAGGTTTCCTTTTTACATATTTGGAACAAAAAGATATTTATCTTGAGTGTACCCAAAGCTCGGGCCAGGACCTGTACACAAAATACAATTATGAATGTCCTCACCGCCCTCCATCTCTCTCATGCAGCAAATTGTTCCCCACTTCCCTCACTCGAGGCACTTAGACTACCCCGGCAACTGAATCTTACATGCACCCCTGAATTTGAGTACAAGATGAATTAACTGCAACAACACATCGGTCCACCGTTTGCCCAGTCAATAGGCTTAAGTAAGCTCCAAAGCAGGCACGTACATTGCAAAATTTAACATGATTTTGCAGAGCTGCTTGTCTTATAACTAGAACCCCACAATGCTTTTACTCCATGTTTCATTGCCTGCAATATACCCCCCAAAATGCACAAAAATGCATATCAGGGGCTGGGGACTTAGCTCAGCAGCATAAGCGCCTGCCTGACAAGCATGAGGTCATGAGTTCAAGTCCTGGTACCAAAAAACAAAAACAAAACAACAACAAAAAAACCCCAAAACTGCATACCTTCCTTGTGTTAGAAAACACAAAGGAACAGTGGGAGAAACACCTGTGGGCTTCGTGACACACGACTTACTTTCTTGGTGTGGCTCTATCACTGTATGAGCTGGCAGGAAAGTTAATTCAGAAGAGCAGTTTGCTGTGCAGTAAAGTGGCAGGAATAGTCCCTTCCTGTTCCAAAGCTCTAGGTCTCAAAAAGCCTGCAGTGGGATTGGTGGTCACCATTCCCAGCAGGGCTTTGGTCCCTGGATGCCATTGTTTATCTTCTCCCCACCTTTTCTGAAACCAAGCACATGGTCAGGAGCCTTGAGAGCTCTGTAATTGCCCTCAGTCACACCACAGCCACCCAGTCTGCCTGGGTGACCTTGTAAAACAAGACACGCAGCCGTGAAGGACTCTAACTCCGCGAGGCTTCGAAGGCTTAGCTTGCCAGTGTGTTTGAATTTGTGTTTCTCCTTCTCATTGGTCCCAAAGAAACTAAGTAATAAAATTGAAATAATTAATCTTGCACTGGACTTCCAGGTGTCTCTCTGATGGCCTTTCTCCAGACTCTCACCTCTGGGGCTCTGTCTGTCCTCTCTCCTAGGTGGTGTTCACAGCCAATGACTCCGGCCGCCGCCACTACACCATCGCCGCCCTGCTCAGTCCCTACTCTTACTCCACCACCGCAGTTGTCACCAACCCCAAGGAATGAGGGACTTGGAGGAAGACTGGGCCTCGTGTAACCGACAGCATTCCGTTTTTACAAAAGCAGTATTTTCATCGATAAGCTATGTTAGAAACTCGGGAAGACACGATAAAACGTTCCTATTAAAGCATTTCTCATTTCATTTGATCTTGGTGGTTTTTTATTCCCTCACTCTTCCCTCCAAAAAGACAAAAAGTATGAATTTTACAAGGAAACATAAGACTTCTATAAAGTCTCTGGCTGGAGCTCTGGGAGAGATCCAAGCTTCCTGTGATTGGCCAGAGAGACATTCTAAGCATGAAGAACATGAGAAAAAACAAAGCCTGATTTCCCTGTAGCTTTCAGTGAATAGCAAAGGGCAAAGAGTGGGGCCCCCCCCTTCTTTACTCTGGCCATTTCTCTTAAACCTTACTGATTTCAGGAGAAACACGACCCTAGGGCACATATTGGCAGTAACCCAGGCTCTCTGATAAAATTCAGACCAACTCTGTTATCCATCACGGTTTGACAGGGCCAATGGTCTAAAAATATGAAAGAAAGAGAAACCAGAGGCCTGGAGAAGACAGAGAAGGACTTGGAACAGGCATCGGTCAATCGGAGTTTTTGTAGATTGTCAGGTGGAAAAGGGAAAAGGTATTTTAGGTAGATAGAACAGAGATTGCTAAGCAAAGCCAAGTGAAAACATTTGATAAACTGAGGGCACAGTTGGTGAATCTGAGTATTAAGATGAGCTGGGGTATGTGCTGATGTAACAACCCAACCCACATTTTTGGGTGGGTTTTGTTACTCATGCTAGGTCCAGTGCATAAGTTCTTGCCCTGGTAATGTACAGGGTAGCTTTCATTCAGAGGATGATTCTAGGACCCAGTTTAACTTAGTCTTGGGCTTCAAGATCACTCTGGTGATATCTAGTCAGCAGACTGAGAGAAAAGAGAATAGACCTCTCTGATGAAGATAGGAGCCCTACTGGTGTTCATCGGCCAGAGCTAGTTATGTGGTATCTTATTCTGTTTAAGTCACTATAACAGAATGCCTGAAACAAGATAATTTATTAGGAGTAGAAGTTTATTTTGGCTCACAGTTCCTGAGGCTGGGAAATCAAATCACTGGCTTTAGCCACTTCTCAGCTTTGACTCAACCCATGGCAGAAGAGAGAAGGGCAAGTGGGCACATACGGTGGAGACAAAACGTGAGGGGAATTCTTGCTTAATAACAACCTGCTCTTGGGTGAGAAATCCATACTTCCAGGCCAGAAAGTCACTCATTACTTGAAGAATTAACCCAGTTTCATAACAAAGGTATTAACCCATTCAGGAGGGCTCTACCCTCATGACCCCAATACCTCCACCCTGCCCTCCCAATACAACTTCATTGAGTGTCTTCCGAACTGTAAGCCATCAGTCAGCTTCTACTAATGATATTTATTATGCCATTTCCAGCATTGTTTTATAGCAAAATTTCAACACACGAATTTTTTGTGGGGTGCACCCAAGCCGTAGCACATCAGGTGAGTCCCTCTGATGCTCTGAGAATGGGTAAACTATATGCTTTTTTTTGTGCTGGGAATTGAACTCAGGACCTCCAGCTTGCCAGGCAGGTGCTGTGCTACTGAGCTCTACCCACAGCTCTACTATAGCCTTTTGTAATCAAAATCATTTGCAAACATGAACATAGAAAAAAAGTTTGAAAATACGAAACTGTTTGAAATAAATCCATAGAAATCTGCTATTTGGAAAGTAAAAAATTACTTTTAATATTTATTTCAATTTTTTTCTTAATAATGTTGAACATAATGTCCTGCATATTTTGGAGAGCCATTGGAACCTCTTGTGTGAACTGAATATCCACTTTCATCAGCCATATAACTCAGGAATTCTGTTCATTTAATATTAATTTATAAAAACTGTACCTTAAAAGATGTTATAAGATTGGAACTTTGGGCGCTGGGAGAACAGGCGGCCTACTCGCCACCCTGGTGAGCAGCTGGCAGCCTGGCAAACCACTGGCAAACCGGGGTGAGATCTATCAGCGATTCCTGAGCTCTGCATCATGTTGGAACTTTGGGTGCTGGGAGAACAGGTGGCCTACTCGCCACCCTGGTAAGCAGCTGGGGCCCTGCTGGTGCGCGGGCTAAGAATCAGACATTGATCCACACCCCACCCCCACCCCCCACTGCCCATTAGCAAGTTGGCACCAGCGGTCTGAGTACCTTTTTGGAGGATGAATGTATACAGCATGGCAAGTAAGGGGGATTTCCTTCTACCATCTCTTTGAAGGCAAATATTTTTATCACTGTTTTGCTCAGTTTTGATTAATGGTACTGCTTTATTCAATATTCTGTTTTTAAAAGTTCAACATTTCCTTCCATTTTCCTCTACCTGATTGAAAGAACAGCTAATGTGAACAAAATGGGCTGTACTATTGAGCCCATTGCTCGTGTTCTGGTGACCTGCTCTGAGGTTCTGTGGTAGTTTTACTGCACTGCGGTCGCATGGGTATGTTCTGTCTTGTTCTGCTTTATTTTGCTACTTTCAAAAAAAAAGTAGATAAGAAAGTAACAAAATACCTCCAAAAATCTCCAAACTCCACCAAAGCTGATCCATGGATCATGGATGAGGAGAAACTCAAAAACAAGGTAACAGAATTATATAAGGTGATTAAAAGTATATAACAATAACAAAACAAGTGAGTAAGGTACTGAGCAACCTGAAACAGGATATAACTAAGCAGATAATGGACTTAAAAAGTAAAAAGAAGAAAAGAAAGTGCTCTAGAGGATATGGCTGCATGTATGTTTGAGTGTGTAGGATTGATAACCATGTTGCTAAGTTGTTACTGGATCATTGAACTTCTTTGCAGTCTCACTGTTTGAATGTCCACTTTGTATGCTTTAATTTTGTAACTTAAACAACTAGGTCTAAGAAGACAATATGTAATTTATCAACTAAAAAAAAGATGTCATGAACTTTTGCTGGGTTCCTTTGTTTTGTTTTGTTTGAGCCAGGGTCTTGCTATGTATCTCAGGCTGGCCTTAAACTCACCAGGTAGTCCAAGCTGGCCTTGATCCCATAGCAATCCTCCTGCTTCAGTCTCCCAAGTGCTAGGTGAATGAGCTGTATTTTAAAAGCAGAAGTGGGGGTTGGAGATTTAGCTCAGCAGCATAAGTGCCTGCCTTGCAAGCATGCAGTCGTGAATTCAATCCCTGGTACAAAAAAAAAAAAAAGCAGATGTGACATATAAAGAAATAGTTACCTAAATCACAGAAAAGCACATCAGTCAAAATGTGTTAACTTTCTGGGAGTTTATGTTGTCAATACATTTCTTTCTATGCCTCACGTTTGAGAAACAAAAAGTCTCATGTCGTCCCCTGGTAGGGATGGAGAAGACTCTCCTGGTGTTCTAGCTTGCATCTAGGTATCCCCCTGAAGCCTCATGTGGTCACCGGTGGGGCTTTCCAGAGGTGGTTGAATCTCGGATGTGTGATGCTGGGATCAAGGGTATGATGGTGGGGTTGATTCCTGGTGCAATGCTAAGATTAAGGCTACCCCACCCTGGGTATGAGTGATACCCACCCTAAGGGTTTGTAGCTTGCAAAGGATATATGAGACAGAAAGAGGGTGTCTGCTTTTCACTAGTTGCTTGTTACGTGCCACTTCACTGCTTTGCTGCCTTCTGCCTGCCACAAACTGTTTCTCCCCTGTGATGTGGATACACCATGCCACCCTACCTCGGAGATAGCTGGTTATGGACTAAACCATCCACAAACTATGAGCTAAGACACATGGCAATACATATGAAGAATAAGAGAGGAAGAACACAAGAACCTAAAAAACACACGGTGTATGGTTGCTGCAGCCTTACAGATTGGTGGGAATTAAAGGACAAAATTCAACTAAAAACAGTGAGGAGAGAATGGTGTTAATATTTGCAGACCAGTCTACCAGGAATAATGTCTGTGTGGGAGAACCAGCTGAGTTTATTTCTCTTTCCAGCAAGAAGGAAAACACACAAGAAGGGACCACAGGGAGCTTATTAAGAAGAGCTTAGAGAGAACCTGAGATAAGATCTGGGCTATGGCTGGGTGATTTGGGGGTGGAACTGGGTATCCACTCCAAACTGAATACTGCTGTCAGAAAATGAGGGCAATTGTACAATCAGGCATCTCCATGAAGAGGGCAGAGCAGAGCAGAGATAAACCCATGGTTGGTACAACAGCAGCGGCCACTCATTTTAGGGAGATGTAGATGTATTGTATTTTGTAGGTTTCGCAGTGATTTGTCCTTGGTTTACTTTATCATGATCTCAGAGTGACCTTGTTCAATGAAGCTTTTCCGTGAGATTATTACATCCAAAGAGACAACGTGGTCCTCTGTGAGAGCTGGATTAGTTTCTGGGTGTCCAGAGCTGCTTCATTATATTTCTTTGTTTTGCTCAATGTCTATTTAAAATAGAAAATCAACAGATAATCAGTGGTCGCTTTGTCGTGGGAGAATTGCAGGTGTCTCTGGGGTCTCAGGCAACCATGCTGGCGAATGGGTTGAATAAATGAACCAGTAACTACACTCAGAATATAGGCAGAAAGACAAACTTGTAGTCAGAGAAACGAAGTTCAATTTTAACTACCCTGAGCTTGAAGTAATCATGTCAGATTTTGATCTCATGACTTCAAAGCTGGCATTGTGTGCCCGCAGAGCCAGAGAAATGTAAGATTTCTTGAAAACAAAGATCGTAAATATTCAAATACCTCCTGAAACATTTGAAGAGCATCTGTCAAAGGAGGAAATGTAAGGCATTTGTGCCTCAAACTATATTTTGTCAACCAAAGGCTATGACAGAGGCAGCATTCCCTGAGAATTATTTCTCACCAAATCCTCAGTTTTATAGCCAATTCCTTCTTTTTACTTCACAGTCCATAGACCATATCCCTCCCCCCTTAGCCCAATTACTTCTTCTTACTGCCTTTCAAAATGGAAATAAGATTACAATCAATTCCATTTTTTTTAAACTCCCCATTCTGCTTGGGTTAAAACTGCCTCAGGTAATTTAAGACCAAAGCAGATGGTGATTCATCTTCCTCCGTCCATCTAAATGCTGAAGGTCTATTCTGGAGTCGCCATTAGCTAGGGGACAAGTCACATGCGGGTTTCCTTAAATAAACCCTACAGGCTCAGCAGTCATCCCCTTGCCTTATCTGCCACTAATGTTACTCCTGGGAGGTTGTAGGTTATGGAACTGGGAAGTAAGCCTGGTGAGGAATTCAGAAGTGGCAGAGTCTTTGGGAGAGAATGGCAGGGCTGCAAGAGAGCCCTGGGCAGTGCCTGGGTGAGGACTTATGCTGGCTGCATGAACACTGCTCTGCAGACATCCTCAGTAAAGTGCTCTGGAAAATATACTGGTTCTATTCCCATGTGTCCGCACAACAGTGCTTACTTAGTTCTTGGTCAGTGCTTATTAAATGTTTGAGCAGCACTGGGCTGCATTCCTTCCAAGAACGTGGAAGGAAGGAAAGAAGTGTTTTACCCCAGGTATGCATCTCATTCTCATGTGAGCCCTCACAGACCTCTGGAGCCTTCATAGACCTTCTGGAGGTCTTTTCCTCTTCTTCAGACATAGTAGCACTGGGACCAGGATCCACCAGCTTACAAGAAATGGACCAGCTCCTAGGGGCAATCTACCTCAAACACAGAGTACTAGGTTCTCCACCTTGGAATTTATTGCAAGAATTTATGCACTTGGAATATTAAAAATAGAGTTTGCCTGTTTGAAGTCCTTCTAACTAGGATCAGGAACTCTGTCTGGGGGTTCCTTGATAAGAGAGGAACATTCAGGGAAATTCACAAGAGCTGTGAAAGGAAATATCAGAGCTACATTGCTGGCATCCATCATCCTTAGCTCACTGAGTAGCTACTAGCAGAGAGGGATATGAGCCTCCCCTTAGCACCAGAGCAGAGAGTGGGGTGAGGAGCTCATGGATTTACAACTGTCAGTGAATTCTCATCATCTGCTGGGGCATTGAGTTCACTGATGAACAAGGGAACAAAAATTAGGAAATCAGAGGGACTCACTGGATAAAAGCATGGTGTTACATGGAAGAATGCCACAGGGCAGGTGCTGGCTGCCATCCTCTGCTGGGGATGGAAGTGGCCTTCAGGAGGGAGCCGCTTCCAGGAATTCAAATTGTGAGTCTGGGTGACACTGAATGCTTCTGGAATTTTCACTCACATTCACCAATAGTTTTCTTCTTTAGTTTTTAAATCAGTTTGATTCACTTACTTTGTCACTTGTGACCAAGAATGTCTTAATTAATATAGCTATAATAATACTTGTTTAAAAGACAATAAAATTTTTTTAAAAAAAATCAGCAGTGGCTCTTAACACTGGCTTTCTCTTCACACAATGTTCAAGTGGAAGAAACAATCCTGTGCTGTGTGAGAAGGAAAGTGGCAGAATTTTTAAAAGACAATTATTTTATTTTGTAACATCAAAGACATTTAATTGTAGTAACACATAGTTGTACCACAAAAGAATGTTTTTATTAATAGATATTATAGAAATATTTATATAAATTTTTAATTTTCTATGCTTCAGTAGTTTTTATCATGAACCATTTTCTATATTTCTATGATTCTTTATTTCTCTTTTTTGCAATACTGAGGTTTGCATCCAGAAACTCATATATGCTAAGCAAGCACTCTATCATGGAGATACAGCCCAGACTTTTAAATTTTATTTTGCTAAATCACTCAGGCTGGGATTGAATATACAATTTTCCTGCCTCAGTCTCTTGGGCAGTTGGCTTTATGTAATTTCATAGTTTTTTTAACTTGTCATCTTGTTTTTTATACTGCATTTGAATTACTTCACCACTGATATAAAATGATACACTCAGTTTTTGTATTCATAGGTGGTACTTCAGTGAACACAGTGATGGAGTATATAGCTTCATTACTTCTGTTGAATTCAAAATAAGTGAATAACATTTCTAGTAGCATATGAGTCCTAGATTAAGTAAAGCCTTAAGCATCGCACTGCCTGGGAAGATGTCCTGCTCTATCATTACAAACTGTATGACCCTGGACAGATCACACAACCATTCTTTTTCTTTGTAAAACAGGAATAATCATAGCACCTACTGCAGAGGGTTATTGTGAAGATCAGTTGTCACCATGCATGTAAAGAGGTGTAAAACAATGCATAGTATAGTATATAATAAGCTCTGAAGAATTGTAGCTATTATTATTTGAAGTAATATTAGTGAATGAACACATTAATGCAATAAATTCTGTGATTCTACAACTTTATCATTTTGGCCAATTAGCAATGTTTTGCCACTTTTAGATATCTCTTAAGATATCTTTAGGATTACCTTAATTTAGAATCACCTTAATTCTCAATTACTGAAGATGTTTAGGATCACCATGATTCTTAATTACTGAAGATGAGCATTTCTCCATGTATTTTTGTGTGTGTGTACTATGTTTTTTAATAAATAATTTATGAAGTAGTCCTAATAGTAGTATACATGGGTTGTGACTTGTTCATTCATTTAGGTGTATGCATTTATCTCTTCTTGCTACCATAACAAATCACCAGACTCAGTCTCACTGTCCCTCCTAATAGGACCCCATTCCTAAAAGAGGGGAGCTGAGAGGCTGCCACAACTGCCCAGTGGGAGGAAGTTGGGAAGGGGGTTGAAATTTCCAATCATATTATTGTTTTAGTCAATATTTCATAAAAAGTAAAGGAAATTAATTCCATGACTTTAAAGATTCCTTCCTGATCTAAAATTTCATGATTCCTATTCAATTCGTTCCTTTCTTTAGTAATTATAACCCTTTAGCTTCTAGGATTAGAGGAAAAGGAAATTACATTTACTCCCAGGAAATGACTTTAAAAAGACTTTTTAGATAATAACTGCTAAAAAAAAAAAATCATTGCTAAAAATTGCTTATTTCTTCCAACATATCCCAGTATGCTTTTGAAAAACTTTAACTACCTTACAAAAGCACACTGCTATAGTGATTGCTATATTCTTTTGTCTTAGAAGCAACAAAACCCTTCAGCCTGTACTTAGAATAATCGCTGTCATAATTTCTGTCGTGCTGTCTTCTGGGTTCGTGTGTCTTTCTCTGTCTGTACTTACAACCTTAATACATGGGGCTGTGGATATAGCTCAGTGGCATAAGCGTCTGCCTGGGAAGCACAAGGTCCTGAGTTCGATTTCCAATACCAAAAATCCCCCCCAACCTTAACACATTGTTGGATTTCTTTGGAGTTAAAGTCCACAGTCAGGAATTGCTTTCTAGAAAGATTTCATACATTTCTGGGATGGCACAGTTTTATCATCTGCTCCTTGTTCCACAGCCACTGAGCCTCAAAATTCCCAAGTGGGAGAAGGAAAAGATGGCGGATCGATAGCCAATAGGATACAGAGCCTCCCCTGAGAGAGACCGCGCCTGGCGTAATAAAACGCCCTGGAGAGGTCCGGACAGGGGAGATGGATCCTCTCAATCGAGGAAAAAACTAAAGGCAAAGAACTGGTCAAACACGCAGTCCCGGGGTACATTGCAGAAGCTGAGATTAGCAGCCACAGTGCTCTCCAGCAGCCTGAATTCATGCCACTGCTGCCGCTGCAACTGGCTGGAGCGGCCTGAGCTCATAGCTGCAATCCTCTGCCACTGGCCGAGCGGCCGAACCGCTGGAGCACCCAAAACCAAGCGGCTGCGACTAATGGGGTGCACTGAAGATGGAGGCTGGTGAGCCCAACAGAGAAGGGAGCCAGCAAAGGACCTCCATTAAACCGCGGTGAGTGCTGGGAATGAGACACCCCCCACCACGGGAAGGGCACAACCAAATGGACGACATGTTGGAATCGGGCAGGAGGGGCCTGAACTGGGAACAACAGTGCTTCAGTCGGTTGCTCCCTTCCCAGAGCAGATTGGTGGGATCTGCTTGGCCTGGGTCACACTCCTGGACAGGAACCAAAAAGCTGTCCCAATTCCTGCGGTGTAGCACACACTAACCCAGTGAAGGCTCCCAAAGGTTGACTGGCCTGGTGGGGAGGGGCCAGCATACACAGCTTTTGCCTACACCTCAGTGACCAAGAGCAAACAGGAGAGGGCAGAAATCCCTGAACACTGTGCTTCAGCCAACAAGAAAAGGGGCTGGGACCTCCACTATACACCTGTATGGAAGAAACCAAAAACATGGCAAGACAGAGAAACAAGAAAAAGCCCCCAGCCCAAAACCCTGAGAACACTGATCCAGGAGAGGGAAATACAAAAGAGACTGAGGGCAGTAAACATGCAACATCAGACACAGCTTCAATGGACATTAAGAGATATCTTCAGGACCTCATAGATGAGCTCAAAACTGAAATATTAAACCAGGTAAAGCAAGATATAAGTAGATTAATAAAAGAAATGCAAAGCATCTCTCAAGAAGACACAGATGGAAGAAAGGAGGAACACAAAAAAGGAGAGAAACATTTGATAAAGAATATAAAGAAAATCTAGAATACATGAAGCAGATTCAAAGAGATTACCAGGAAATTAAAAACTCCATTGAAAGCTGGCAAAACTGCTTGAGAGAAACTAAGGATAGACTATCAAAACTTGAAGACAAGTTTGCAATGGGTGATCATGAAAGGAAAGATCTCTTAAAAATAACAAGGAAGCAGGCAGTAACAATACAAAGGCTAGAAGACGACAAGAGAATCTATAATTTAAGAATAAGAAACATGAATGAAGAAGCAGGAATAAAAACAGGTGAATTACAAAGGCTATTCACAGAAATAATTAAAGAAAACTTTCCAAGCATAGGAAAAGAAAATGATACTTGGATATATGAGGCATATAGAACTCCAGCCACCTAAAACCAAAACAGAGCTACATCCAGACATATAATAATCAACATATAAGAAATTCAATATAAAAACTGAATATTAAAAGCCATCAGAGAAAAGAAAGAGATCACCTATAAAGGAAAACCCATCAAAATCACAGCAGACTTCTCGACACAGACCATCAGATCTGTTCCAGAAGAGCCTGGAACAAAGTATTCCAAGCCCTGAAAGAAAATAACCTCCAGCACAGATTGATGTACCCTGCAAAACTGTCACTAGAAAGTAATGGAGAAACAAGATGCTTCCAGGACAAAGAGGAACTGGGGGAACTTGTGACCACCAATCCAACCTTACAGAGAATACTGAAGGACATTCCAGAGAGAGAGAAAAAAAATACCAAGATTTCAGGAACAGTGGCATGGGGCAGACAGTACAATGAAGGAGAAAAGTAGACAAACAATGGCAGAAAAATAGCATAGCATAAATGAGGCAGAGAAGCTTGGCTATAATCTCTAACATAGATGGCCTTGATACACTAAAAAAAAAGAAATACAGGCAGAGTAGATCAGGAGGTAGGGTCCATTGAGATGCTCTGTATAGGAACTATAATCAACCTGAGAGAGGGTTTATGGACCAAAAATCAAATATGAGAGAACAATGCTCTATGTGACAGGGAACTAGAGAGAAATAGCGGCAACTCAACCACCACCTGCAGATAGGATGGAAAGACAGGATACTTATGTGCA
Organism: Hydrochoerus hydrochaeris; assembly: GCA_004027455.1. NCBI lineage: Eukaryota > Metazoa > Chordata > Mammalia > Rodentia > Hydrochaeridae > Hydrochoerus > Hydrochoerus hydrochaeris. The sequence goes on along the minus strand of PVLA01005221.1, from coordinate 98,857 downwards.
GTAGAGAACTACTCAGCTATAACAAAGGAAAACCTTGAGGTTTTTGTAGGTAAAGGAGTACAACTTGAGATCAAGTCCAGGAGTGAGAAGGTTTGGAACCACTTAGGTAAATAGCAAGTTGCCCCCCCCCCCCCAATCTAAAAACTGAGGGAGTTGGTGGGACTTAAAATGTACAGCACCCTGTGCAAATGAAAGGGGAAAATAGTCTAAAAAAAGAAGGCAGAGGCTATTGTTAATAGTTAAAACCCACATTACTCACACCACTCTGCTTAGATTATATCCTGTTCCAGTTTGTCTACTTGTACTTGATTTGAGGGCACAGACAGTTATCCTGAAAATAGAGGGGTAGAGTACAGTAATCATCCTTAATTTCCTATTAATTTAATCTGAAGCTCTGAATAACTTACACTGTTTTACCATGACTGATCTTAATTGAATCTGGTTTGTTAGATTGCTGTTTTGTATTGACAGATTTTATTCAAAGCTGTTATGATTGATAGTATCAAGTCTGAGAGTATAGGCAACTGCACTTAAGATGACAAAATTCACTAGGATACCCACTCTGGTTTGCTTATTACCTGCCTTTGAAGTTTTACATTGTCTGCAATGTTTTGTTTTTACTAATATTCTTATGTACTGCTATATTCAATTATACTGCTATATTCAATTATGCCTGATGATACAATTCTATTAAAAATAACTAGAGAAAACACAGCAATCATTGTAGATCACCTTGTACTGTGGTTTTATATGACCTTTTGGTTTCATGTTTTTATAGGAATTTGTTTTGTTTTATCTTGCTAGGTTTTGTTTTTCCCTCTAATACAGAAAGGATAGAAATACATGTAGAGACTCATACATGTATAGCTGTTTACAGTCTCACTGTTTGAATGTCTACTTTGTCTGCTTTAATTTTGTAACTTAAGCAACTATTTCTAAGAGGACAATATATAATTTATCAACTAGTGAGTTCTTACTGTTTTATCTTTTTTTAAAAAATTCTGTATTATTTCTATGCTTTTCCTGTTTTTTTTTCTCTTTAAATAAAAAAAAAAAAGAAAAAAATCCCACGTGTTTTCTGATTCATCTTGAATGGGTGGCAGTGCCTAGCACTGAGCATTTCCTCCTCTGCCATGGAACCTCTCTTCTGTAGCTTCTGACTGATCTTTTTCTCCTTTCTCCTGGCTTTGAGCATCAAATAAGCTATCACATGGAAAGAGATTAGCATACCTGTCCACTGTAGGAATGTAATATGTGAAATATTATGTATGTGAAATGTTTGGCCATATTATCCTACAAAATAAGCAAAATGGTCAACTTGTCAGGATAACAGTCTTACAGGATGTGTCACAGACCTCCAGCACCTTTTCTTATGAAACAGTAACAATTTACAACAAAGCCTGGAGATCGGGAGGTGGAGAGTTCCACCTCAGCCTCTTCTGGTCTTGGGCTCTGCCTGTCAAACATCTATGCAGGTCATAAAGTCCTAGAGGGGCTAGTAAGCTGCAGACTGCTCTGACACACCCAAGATGACTGATACTGTTGGACGGGTTAAGGCCCAGGAATTGACATTTCCACAAATTCGGTGGAAACACTGCCTCTACTTGCCCACAGACCCTGCTGAGAACCACAGGTCTCAATAAAAACCTGGACCAAGATCTAAAATCTGCAAAAAAGCCTCCTGAGGTCACATCGGTGACAAGGCCACCTTCATGACTTCATTAGATAGTATCTATTGCCATCATTTTTCAATCTTGCATTCTAGAGATACTTAGGCATATTTTGAGGAATACCCACCCCCAAACTGGGCCAGTTACATCAGATTCTCTGGAGATGGTGCCCCGGTGCAGTTATACAGCAGTTTCTTCTTATGTGTTCTAAGATCCCCAGTGAATACCTAAAACTTTATCAAACTTACTTTTCTATAAAGTTTAATTTATAAATTACATCAAGATAATAGAACCAAGCAATTAAAATGTACTGTAATAAAAGCCATGTGAATGAGGGCTCTCAAAATACACTATATTTATCCTTTTTGTGACGTGATGCAACAGCTACTTGATGAGACAGTGGCATGAACAACACGACCACGGTGATGCAGCTTGGGCTACTACTGGCCTTCTCTGTGGATTCCCCAGGACACCCTCTCCCCAGTGACGTGCTGGAGTCTTGTGCCTCACAGGTCCATCCCACCCAGGACATGAACTGTCCCTGTTTCCCCTGTAGCCACACAGGACACCCTACCTGTTAGTCACTTGGTAGCTTGGTTATCAGAACAACAGTCATGGAATTGCAGTGCCCACATTTAAGTAACTTTTAGAAACGTGCAATTTAAAACGTAGGAATTATTTCTGGAATTTTCCATTTGGTATCTTCTGATGAAGGCTGACCATGGATAACTGAAACCGTGCAAAATAGAACAATGGGTAAGGGATGGAGGGAATTATTGTTTTCAAATTCTAAACTGAATCAGCACTAAGACCTATTACCCTAGAGTATATATCCATTAAAAGCTTCCAGCCCCAGTGACCCCAAACTCAGCTTCACAGAGCTCCCAAGACCCAGGATGATGAGGGCCAGGTGTGTAGGGAACTGTTTTAGAATTTCTATTGTTCTCAAATCTTGCTAAAACTAAAGTTGTATGCCCTGAGATTCTACTTTCCCTTCCCTTAGAAAAAAGCAATTTTTAAAAAACTGAGCTTACACTAAAACTGGAAAAAACAAGTCTCATTTAACAAATACTTACTGAACCTCTAATAAAATACCAAGAAAAAACATCCTCAAAGGTGTTTCACTTTAGTAAGCTACCTTTGCGTAGATTTGTGTAATTTTGACTACCAATAGCTTATCTCTTTGATTGTTATAATCAAAACTGATTTCAGTGAGGTTAAAACCTTTGTAAAAGAGAAACAAAGTGTGTCAAGAAGGGCTCTTTTAATGTAGGAAAACACACACTGGTCCCAGTTGTGAATGGCACTGTATTTATTTAAGGAGTCCTGTGTTACCTCACAGAGCACAAGGACTGGGAGCAAACGGCCCCACGGTGGGTCTGGTTCTCATCTCAGAGGCTTCGAACTTTCAGCAAGTTTCCTATATTCTGTCTTTGTGGGCCAGCATATCTGCTCGCTGCATCACACAAAAACGGGCTCAGCCTCCCGGGTCATCCTCTGACACATAGCCCCTCCTGACAGTTAGCTCTTTTAGTCTCTGAGTCCCTCGTAGAGTCATCAGCAATCAGACTGGCCTGTCTGCTGTGCTCTGGGCCAGGCTACCGCTCACCAAGGAGCTGCGGCCAGCAGTGACCAAGTGTGGCGTACCCCTTTTGAGGAGGTGGTTTGGGTGGATTCTTTGGGAAACATCCATATAGGGGCTGCTAACCCACGGATACAGGCACCAAAGGGCAGCTGTCACATTTCACACATTAACGATACAAAATGAACAGAGGATGAAAATGAAAATACAAACTGAAAATAGGAAGAAAAAATAAAGACACTGGACAACATGAAAACACAGGATCAGTGAGTTTACAGAGTACAGTGAGAATAATTATCAAATAGGAATGGTTTCAACTTGCTGAGGTTAATCACTCCCTAGGAGCAAACTCATTACACAGCCGTTTTGTCCTTTTAAAAAATGTGTTTAAATTCAAGTTCAGGGCTTGTTTTTTAAATTTAATATCAGATATGCAAAAACTGTTTCAGTTCACAACTATAAAAAAGCACTTAAAGGAATGTCACTGCTATCCCTATGCCCTGCGCTCCACCGTCACCATCCCCCAAGACTACCACTTTTATTAGTCTCTGGATTGTTACCCCAGTCTCTTGTGAAGAGGCAACTGCATATATTTTTATTTCCCTTTCATTAACCAAAGACTTTTTTTTTTTTTTTGCAAACCTCTGAACCTTATTTTCTCCACAGAATTCTGTTTTGGAGTATATTTAACCTAAAAGCCAATATGCATCATTAGAACAGAATTCACCACAAAGCCCCACTCAAGCCTGCAGTGCTCAGCTGGGTGGGTGATTAGAGCTTCCTCAGCCACCCGCTTCCAGATGACATCATGGTGCTTCCAGTCTTTTGCTACTCAAATCTTCTATGAATAAACCTGAACACCCGTTGCTTCCTATCTGCAGAGATGTCTCTTTAGTAACAAGCCTAAAAGAGGAGTTCTGGGTGCTGCAAAGCACCCCTTGGTAGAGGTAGTGAATTAGCCAGTGACGAATTCTAATTCTCCAGTCTCATCGAACATTTGGGTTTTTGCCAATCTGACACATCGAAACTGGAATTTAGGCAATCATAATCTTGACCACTTGTGAATGAAGCTGGTCATCTTTCAAGTAGCACCATTTATCTTTCATTTTTAAAAATTTTGAGATGATTATACATTCACATGCAGTGGTAAGAAATAATAGAGGGCCGAGGGCACAGCTCATTGATAAAGCACTTGCCCAGCATGTCCTGGGTTCAACCTCTGGCACCACAAAATCAAGAAAATACATATAAGGATGTTTTGTGTGCAGTCTGTGTAGATCTCATTCCCATGATGATAGCTTGCAAAACCGTAGTGTAATGTCACTGCCATTGATATACTTCCTCAAAATGTTACAGGAATGTGCTGAGATCCAAGTTTTATTTTTGAAACATGTACTGTATTTTTATTGTACAATGGTTGAGTAAGTCATTCCCTCCAAGTATTTACATCAAGAGAACATGTTCCTTAATAAAACCTTTTCTAAATAAAACCACTCTGGTGAATATGTCCACATACATGTGCTTAATAGAGCACCCCAAATATGTATGTAGAGGGGTTTTTTTGTTTTTTGAAACAGCATCTTGCTATGCAGTTCAGGCTGGCCTTGAGCTCAATTTGTAGCCCAGGCTAGTCTCGAACTCACAAGGATCCTCCTGCCTCAGCCTCTCGAGTGCTGAGATGTATACAGTTCTTAAATCAAGATAACTTGTTTCATCAGAGGGATATATTAATATCACAGGTAGGAACCTATGGCAGACTAACCTAATTAAATCTTTTAATTTTAAATGATTTAAGTGATGAAATGCTTATGATTTAATGACTGGTTTTATTTGTGATTTATAGTGACAATGCCTTTGTAGATCATACTTATGCATAAAAATTAATCATACTTAGAATTCATTATACAAATGATAAATTGCTCTTACAATTTAGTCCCAAGGTATTTGAGAGATTTGACTGGTTCAAATATCTTCAAAACTACCTGGCACCTAAAAAACAAATGTGCCATAACACATCAGCTTAGGTTTGTGAAGCTGTGCAAGGAAAAGAAAATTGATGCTAAAACTAAATTCTTGAAATTCATCTTGATACAACAGATCACCAACTGTATTTATTAAAAATATTTAAATGACTGCATCTTTTTGAAGTACAAGGATGATCTCAAAATGTATTTCAGCTATGCCTGACTCGTGCTTATGCTGTACCCCTAAGGCCAATCGAGATTATCATCAGCAATTCAATTTGAAACATGAAAACAAACAAAAACTCCCAGGTAACGCGAAAAGACTTCCTGAGAGAAAATAATTACATCATCACACAAAATCTTTAGAACATTATATTTCATAAAAGACAATGATAAAAAAGTACAAACATTTTCATGAGAAGCAAAAGAAAAAATGAGAATACAAGAAATTACTAGCATTTATTTCAGTGCATTTATGTAGAAGCCTTTCTTAATATAATAATCTTAAGTACACTTCCTTTTTCTGATAAACCCTATGACCATTTCAGTTCTCAGCCAGCATACCTGCAAATCCAAGACAACAAATCTAGAGGTCTATTAGTCTGAAAATCACATAAAGAAACATAACAGAGACAAGTAAGGCCAAACAAAGTGACACAAAGTTTGCTTTCACTCGTAGGAAGCAGCCAGAAGGAGAATACTATATTGAGTATTTTCCCATTTTGCTTTAAAATGGGTATCAGTATTTTGGCTGATAAAATGGCATAAGTTTTTAACACATAATTTTATATTTATATAACATTACAAATAAGGTTCTCCTCTGGAACACCTTTTTACAAAAAACAAACAGAAATTTAGATTTTTAAAAACACCCTCCTTGCCTAGTTTTGGTGAAGAATTAAATGACCATCTCCATTGTGAATCAGACATAATGTGATAACAAAGGTGTGTGCATTTGCTCTTTACTTTTGTACAAACTTCTTCCTCAGATTGAGAGACACCAATGCTCCCAGTGGTGCCGCAGGGATTTCCTGACTTGAATCCACAGACAGCTTTGAGACTGAGAAGTACAACAGATACATTATCAGGGGATGGCTTCATAATCTTACAAAGATTTCAACTTCCTGGACTTGATTTGTTTAGAAATGAATTAATACTTTTAAATAGACATGCCCAGAATTGCACCTGATACAGGAGGCGATCAATACATGTTCATTAATAGATCCACTAAATATACTAAAGAAGACTGTTTGCAGTTGCAGTGTATTTGCTAATCTTTAGGGAACAGATTTATTGACATACAATAAAGGTAACTGGGGAAAATGCTGTCATTTACAGAAACATACAAATGTTACTGTTTACAGCTAAAATAATTTTAGGTCTGTACTTTAGGGGAAAAAAAGCAAACTGGTGTGGTAGTTTCTATAGGATGACATACCATGTTCAAAACTGCAACAAAGCAAGATATTTACATTCCACTCCTAAAATAATAAGGCAGGTACTAGCAGTACTAAGTTCTTGTGAAACAGTAAAAGTATATTAAAATAAAAAGATTCCAAACATGAACAAATTCATTAAAATGAAAAATGCATTTCCCTAATAAGACTCAGAGACAACATTAATTTTTTTCCCATAACTTAAATATTATTGGGTTATGTACCCAGCCTCCTAATACCTTGCTAGCGGTCAACAAATTGTATCATTCTACTTACCTTTTGTCAAATTAAATTATGTTGGCTGTGAGAGACAAAATGAACAGATACAAAAATGAAGTACAAATGTCTTAATTTTCAGAAGTTTTGATTTTTTTTTTTACTATTCAGATTATCACGAGAGAGAGAGAGAGAGAGAGAGAGAGAGAGAGAGAGAGAGAGAGAGAGAGAGAAATGTTTTGGAAATATTTCAAAGAAATAAATACAAAAAAGTTCTGTTTGGCATCATAAAGAGAGGCTATAAGGTTTTTCAAACTATAAGAATTTCAATTACTTTATAATTTGGTTTATGGTCATTTCTGTTATTAAAACTGTCACAGAAAATGATACTTGAAAATTAAACTTACAACCTGAGATAAATAACCACATTTCTGTTTTAAGTGAATAATCCAGAGACAAATTTCATCCAAAGGCTCCTCATATATAGAATTCTACCACTCTTCATTTTTGAAGATTTACTTTTTTTGGTTCTGTATTTGTGAAAACATTGTAATATATTTTAAAGGATCTTTCTAATGAATACTTTTCAAACTAAAAATGTTGCTTGGTTTTGCCTCAGAAAATTTCATCCAATTTTAAGATAAAAATATTTGTTATCAGGAAATAAGACCTGTTTTCATAAATATATAACACTGCATTTAAGTAACTGATAAAGCATTTTAAGATAGTTTATTAAATTACATTTTTAGTGAGGAAATTTTAATAACATCAAAGATTTCTTGAAAGTGGAAAAAATATAATTTGAATTTAACTGTTGATATTAAAAGGGTTCCTTTCAAAAGTGAAATTCTATAAGCCTGAGAATTAAACTTAAAATTTGTCTTTATCTATTAACCATTTATATTCATAAAAATAGAACATTTAATTTTTTATCTAATAGTATAATTCATTTGTATAAGTACTACTGGGTTTTCATAGCTCACTCCTTTAAAAAAGAAAAAAATAATTATTTAACGAAGGGGGGGTTTGGCTCTTCTGAACTGGAAATAATAAAAGTGCAATAATTAAAAAAAAAACACATATACAGTGTATAAACACACAACCTTGGGAACATTTTTAGAGGCACAAAATCCCTGACACTTACACCAAAAATACATGAGAGACATTTACCATAAAGAGGTCCTTTATATAATGTCACGTCACAACTTTTAAGATTTAGGTAATACTCATGCAATATGCATAAACAATATGCTTGTTATTTAGCAAAATCTGATGAGACTGCAAGCAAGGAAAAAAAGGTAATCCTGGCAGGAAGAAAAGCCATTTAAGTCCTTTCTTTTTTCCCTTTAATGCCCTCAGAAGGCTGTGATTTCTTCCACATGAGAGGCGGAAGGCCTAAAGCTGAAAACTAGTGTAACAGTTTACTGTGTTAGTTTGCTGTCAATTATTGACAGTTCCTTCATTTCACACAAGGGTTAACCTCTGTTTATTGACGTAAATTTACAGGTCTTTTCCCCATGCAAATAAAAAAAAATGTCTAGAAAAGTCCAATAAAGGCTTAATTGATTACATGCAAAACTGTGACACATATTTTTAAACAATTTGAACACATTAATTTACATCACATGTACAAAATAGGTTTCAACAGAAATAAAAGCATTCTCTTGAATTAAATTATAGATTTTAGTATAAAATCTTCTCTTTGTAGGGATCCTTCTTAACGCCAATCTAAAGCAATGGCTTCCGCTCTGCAGTGCTCATAGTGGGACATGTCACACAGTAGAGAGCAGGGGTGGAAGAAGGGTACTGAATCCAATCCCACGCTGTAAACATAGAGGGTGGCTGGCTCTTTCTGCAGTCAGGGCACTGAGACACATCCAATCACTGACCTCCATCATGAGTGCACTCCAGGTTTCCGGTCCAGCACTGTGGTCCACCTTACCGCAGGGCTACTTCTGTCAATAGTCTTCAACTGGCGCTAACTCTGGCACGAGGTTTACAGATATATTTGTATACAACCTGTCAACCAGTATTTTTGGAGTGTATAATAAATTGTTCAACCCATCGATGTACTGGCGTTCTTTCGAATACCTTAGTAATTTATACCTACAGTGTTAGAGGGATAAAAACAAAGAAGTTATAGAAAACAAGTTCAAAAAACAAAAACTGATGCAAAGTATGTTCTAGATAGGACTTTTTTTTTTTTTTTTTTTTTTTTTTTGTACCAGGGATCGAACTCACGATGGAACTTGTGCTTTCCAGGCAGGTGCTTATGCCACTGAGCTAGAACCCCAGCCCCAGATAGGACATCTTATAATTTAAGCATTAAAAGCTCTTTATAATTTCAGCTTCTTGTGCATAACTTAAAAAAATCTCTAGATCATTAATTCCAAAATGGAATGTTTACTAGTCAAAACATCCCATGTTAAAAAAAAAAAACAAAAAACCATTTCAAACTCTGACAACGTAGACTTAAGAAATAAAATGTGTTATGTTTTATGTTAAGGAAACATTTTTTAAATAAACAACTGGGTTCTTTAACATAAATATGTATATATGTGTATCTCTTTAAAACAAGCACAAAACATGTTTTCCTTCTTTAAACAATATTCTCTTCAGCAGAGTTTTTTGGGGGTACAAAGTTTTTTCATTAGTGCATGTTTATAGCACATGATTACATCCATTGTGGGGAGTTGGTGCATGTACATAACACATCTTCATTTTTTTATTTCCCCTTCTCTACTCCATTTCTTGGTTCCTTCCCATATGGAAAAGATCTATCTCCCCATTTCCAGTTCTATTGCTTTCCTTGCCAACAGCTGCCTCCCAAGCTCACCTTGGCTTTCATAATGGAGATTTCTAAGAAGACAGTGCTAAGGCTGAGAGCAGGGTGTAGCCTATTTTTAACCTGCCACAAAATTAAAAAGCTTTGAGCAATCTTGTGTCTGAAAATGACATTAAACTTACCGTCCTAAAAACTGGACTTCCCCTCGATGGTGATGAGGAATAGACTTGTATTTCCCTAAATCTCCCTCTGGTCTGGTTACATTATATCCAGCATAGTGAACTCTACAACATAGCATAAAAATACATAGAAATGGATTGTGTGAGTTCAATTTCAAGATGCAAAAGGATGCTCCAATGGGTACGCTGCCAAAACTTTCAGAAGAAACTCTTTATGAAAGAAAGAAATGCAAACAGGATGTAGGAACTTCTGCAGTTTTCCATTCTGAAGAATCCTTTCTTGGAATAGGTCAAGTATGATTTACCTCATAGGAAAAAGTTTAGGAATTCCACTGTTAAGTAATTTGTCTCTTAACATACCTGTTCCAAAGGTCGTCGTCTTCTCCTCCCCATCCCCAGAAGGCATTAGGGAAACCATTGATCTTTTTAAACTGTTCCACTGTCAGCCCACTTACACCACCAAAAAACTCTTTGTATGGAAGACTAGAAAACAAAGCAGGACATGGCATTCTATCAACGAAAGTTTTCACAGTATGCTATATGAGCTCAAATTTTCTCTTTCATGTGCTCTGAAAAATATACTGTTTCTAAATAAACAATTAGGTTCATTAAATACCAGTCTAGAAATGTAAAGTAAAGCAAGAAACAAAACATTTTATATTCTGGTGAAACAAGTACGTGTGTTAGGCTAAAGGCAAAATAAAATGCTTATGGCAACTGACTATATTTAATAGTGTCACTTTATAACACTCAAAGCCCAGTGCTCAAAAATTGTATAATGTTCTTGTAACAAAAATGAAATTGATTAAATACATTAATAACTGCCAATGCAATGTTAGATTTTGCTAAATTAATATTTTTTAAAACCAAACTTATTTATAAATATATTATTAAAAAGAACAGGATAGATATAAATTAGAACCACTTTAGAATTTAATTTTGAAATGACTATCTACCTATTCTTATAATGATTTTTTTTTTTTGGGGGGGGGTTTGCTTTAAAAAGGTCTATGTAGCCCAGGCTGACCTTGAACTCAGTCCTCCTCCCTCAGCCTCCCAGGCTGACTGCTGGGATCACAGGTATGACCACTGTCTAAAATGATTGTATGTGTTTCTATTATACTCACAGAACACTCATGGATATCTACAAATGTTTGTTTTTTAATGTATAAAATTAGAGAAATAACCACATTTTTGAATTAGGGTTTTATTATTCTTACCCTGCCCTTATTCATATTTCAAAGAATTGGTAAACTAGTATTTTTAAGCTCCATTTTTAATAATCAAAGTTAGTTTAGATACACATTAGCTTTCATGTCAAGGTAGCACCCCTGAATCTGCAGTCCTGAATCAATTCCTATGGCCCAAAACATGCTGTACGAATGTGGGGTATCCTAAAGGGGCCCCGAAAGGGCCAGGCCACTATACAGCACCAACAGAGAAAATGTGACCGTGCACAACACCCAAAACCAAGATGAAGGAAACCTGGCTAGGGCCAGAGCAAAACTGTCTCAAAGAAAGCCAGGGTGCAGATTTCCTCTTGTGTCGGCGGGACTCAACTCATGTGCTGTGGGCAAGAACTGTGATTTGTCAGCTGGGAGCCTGTGGGCCTCAAACCAGAGAAAAGCAGCTCCCATATCCAGCCCCATGGGTGCAGGAGAAAGCAATTTTGCTTCCACCCTGGAGTAAGGACACCCCAAGGCAGTAACTACAGCACTGACCCTGTAAGGTTCTCGATCGGGAACTTGGGCTTCTAGTAGTGATGCTCTTGGGCTCCCACAGGGCCAGTACTCACCCTTGGTAGGGTTGTATTTCCCACACAAGTTGGATTATTATGCTCAGGCTAGTGGTTTGGCAAAAATCCACTGGATAAATGAATATGAATAGATGTGTGTATGCTTACCAGCACATATAAATCAGCAAGCACCACCATCAATTCTATTTGCTGTTCTGCTTAAGTAGAAACAACTGATTGAATTATTACACACAACGATGCTGGGCACAGTAGCACATGCCTGTAATCCCAGCACTCAGGAGGTTGAGGCAGGAGAATTGCCATGAGTTTTGAGACCAGCCTAGGGCTACATACTGAGTTCAAGGCCAGTCTGAGCTACACAGCAAGACCATCTCAAAAAAAAAAAATCACACACACAATGGAGAAGAGCAGATAAAATAAAGGTACAATAATAAAAACTGAGTAAAATCTTCTAGTGTTTATCTTACACTACCCCAAGCAGGACAGACAGCAAACCCGGGGGCCTGAGTTTTCTAGTCAGCAGGCTCCAGGCTTTGAACATTCCCCAGGTTGCAGCCCATAGCGGGAGGCTGGGCACAGCACAGCCTGAGGAGGACCTGCTGATACCTCCTCTGGCCCCCGTCCCACCGCACGGCCTTCCAGAGCAATCTGCTCATCCTAGGCCTGTTCCGAGCGCATATGAGTCTTTTATTCATTAAAAACTTACGAATACTAATTTTGAACTCTTAGTTTACAAAACCTTTCACCTTTAGAGTACATTTTAGTGAAAAATCAGTTATCCTGGATCTAACCTGATTGCAGCAGGCTGACAAAGTCAAGTTTCCCTCTGTGCTAGGAATGTCCTTGATTGCTCCCCCAGGTAACCCCAAATTTGGGAGTTCAGAGAGAGTAATAATGAGGAAAAGTTGCTAAACCAAAAGGAAAAAAAAAAAAAAAGGAAAAGAAAGAGAAAAAAAAGTTTTTTTTTGGGGGGGGGGATGCCAATTCAGCACTGTGTCATTGAGCCTGTGGGCCTCACTCTACTATGCATGCAGGACAGCAGCCAAAACTGTGACACAGAAAACACTGCACCAGGCCAGTCTTCTCTGTCCTCCATGTCCATCAATGATGAGGGCTGTGATCGCCTTCCCAGATCAGACCTGCATCCTTTGATGTTAAGTTACTCTCACAGCACTGATAACTGTTTACATTTAAGATCTCTCCAGTCAGAAAATAAATAGATTGGCATCTTACAATTAAGGAGCAGGTCAAGAATACAGAGCTTGAAAAGAAAATATACCGGAAAAGAAAGGCCTACTAGGCCCACATCAGGGCAAGGCTGCCTAGAACCTCCACCGAGGGCCCACCCTGCCACCGGGAACATCGAGGAGGCCGTCCCAAAACTAAAAACTACCCTGGACTGCAGATGGGCCCGCCCTCCCACCTGGAACATCAGAAGATCTCAGTGGGATCCAGTTAGTGTGAGAAAATTTAGAACTCTGCTCCCAGGTGGCGAACTTTGGACTATACCGGATTGACTGTATCAATGTGGTGAATATACCCCTAAAATAGAGGTGTACAGGGGATAAATAGGGCCAGTAGCAAAACCCCCTCCAACTAACTGTAAGACGTTGGTGTGTCTGAAAAGAGTGTGTGATCCCCTCCTACACATAGAAAACACCAGGCAGAGTGAAAATGACAAAACGAAAAACCAAAATGCAGTCTCAAACATATAGTTCACCAGAAGCAAGTATAGATGACTTTGAAATAGAGGACCCCAAAGGTAACACACCGGGAATCTCTGAAAAGATAGCAAGTGAAATAAAAAAACAACTGCATCAGACTATAGAGGAAATCAGATTAGAAGTAGTCCATGTAAAGATAGAAATAACAACTTTAGTAAAGGAGTTGTTGAATGCAGCTAAAGAAGAACTAGAGAAAAAAGTACATGAGCATGGGAAATTGATTGAAACTTTGAATGAACAATATAGAAAACAAGCAGAATTCATGAAACAAACTCAAAGAGACATCCAAGAAACAAAAAATTCTATTGAAAGCGTGCAAAACTGCCTAGAGGAAGCTGAGGATAGGATTTCGGACCTTGAGGACAGGATCATAGTTAGTGAACAGGAAAGGATAGAACTTTTAAAAATAACAAAGCAGCACGAAATGACAATCCAGAAGCTCCATGATGATGCCAAGAGCAACAATATAAGAATAATGGGCATTAGTGAAGATACAGGAGTCCAGGCAAATAACATACGTAAAGTATTTACAGAAATAATAGCAGAAAATTTCCCAAACATGGGGAAAGAATCTGATGTGCAGATAAGTGAGGCATATAAAACACCAAATGGTCACAATCAACATAAATCCACACCCAGACACATAATAATTAAGATCTCAGACATAAAGCATAAAAACAGAATATTAAAAGTTGTCAGAGAAAAGACACAACTCACCTATCAAGGAAAGCCCATTAGAATCATGGCAGACTTTTCAGCACAAACTCTCAAGTCAAGAAGAGCTTGGAGTGAGGTATTTCAAACCCTGAAAGAAAACAACCTTCAACCCAGACTGATGTACCCAGCAAAACTTTCATTCAAATTTAATGGAGAAACAAGATACTTCCATGACAAAGAATAACTGGAGAAATTCATGTCCACCAAACCAACCCTAGAAAGAGTACTGAAAGACATACTAGACAGAGATAAAAATGACCACAATCCCCAAAACAACAACAGAAAGAAACCACCAGGTAGGATAAGCAATTAAGTAAGAGGAAAAGCCAAAAGAAACAACTGGAACATAACATGGCAAAGTCGAGCCAGTACATACCGGTGATATCCATAAATATAAATGGCCTCAATTCACCTATAAAAAGAAATAGATTGACAGAATGTATCAAGAAACAGGACCCCACAATATGCTGTATACAAGAAACACATCTAACTCAAAAGGAAACTCATAGACTAAAAGTCAAAGGATAGAAAACAGTATTCCATGCAACAGGAACCCAGAAAAAAGAAGGGGTAACTATTCTATTTGCAGACAATGTGAACTTGAAACCTAAAATGATTAAAAGAGATACAGAAGGTCACTACATACTTGTTAGTGGAAAAATTCAAGAGGAAGAACTAACAATTATAAATATATATGCGCCAAATACAGGAACACCCAACTATATAAGACAGATACTAATGGACATGAAAAACCAAATACACAAGAACACAATTATAACAGGAGATGTTAACAGCTCGTTGTCACAAAGAGATAGATCAACTAGACAAAAAGTCAGCAAAGAAATAACAGAACTGAATCATACCTGTAAGCAATTAGACTTAGCAGATGTTTACCGAGTATTCCACCCAACCACATCAGAATACACATTCTTCTCAGCTGCACATGGGACATTCTCTAAAATAGACCATATATTATCCCATAAAACATTCTTAAGTAAATGCAAAGGTATTGAAATCATACCATGCATAATATCTGACCATAGTGCAATGAAACTGGAAATTAATGGCAAAAGAAATTGTAAAAACTGCATAAATACATGGAAATTAAATAACAGCCTTTTGAACAACCAGTGGGATACAGATGAAATTAAAGAAGAAATAAAACAATACCTACAATTCAATGAAAATATAGAACAACATACTTGTACTCTGTGGGATGCAATGAAAGCAGTCTTACGAGGAAAATATATAGCAATAAACTGTCATATCAAGAAAACAGAACAAGCACAAATAAACAACCTAATGCTCCATCTCAAGTGTCTAGAAAAAGAAGAGCAAGCTAAACCCAAAGCTCATAGAAGAGAGGAAGTTGTAAAGATTAGAGCAGAAATCAATGCAATTGAAGCTAAAAAACAATACAAAGAATTAATGAATCAAAAAGCTGGTTTTTTGAGAGAATAAACAAAATTGACAAACCCCTAGCTAATCTTATCAAGAGAAAGAAAGAAAAAACCCAAATTCATACAATAAGAACTGAAAAGGGAAAAATTATTACAGATCCCATGGAAATTCAAAAGTTCATGAATACCTACTTTGAAAATCTCTACTCACAGAGGAAATGGACAGATTTCTAGAAACATATGAACTAACAAAGCTCAACCAAGAAGATACAGCAATTTTGAATAACCCAATATCAGCTATTGAAATTGAAAATGTAATTAAAAACTTACCAACAAAGAAAAGCCCAGGTCCTGATGGATTCACAGCTGAATTCTACAAGAAATTTAGAGAAGATTTGATGCCAGTACTTCTTAAACTCTTCGATGAAATTGAGAAAAAAGCAATCCTCCCTAAATCACTCCTGGAGGCAAGTATTACTCGGATATCAAAACCAGAGAAAGATCCAACCAAAAAAGAGAACTATAGGCCAATCTCACTAATGAACATTAATGCAAAGATTTTCAACAAAATACTGGCAAATAGAATGCAGCAAATCATCAAGAAGATTATACATCATGACCAAGTGGGGTTCATTCCCGGAATGCAGGGATGGTTTAACATACGCAAATCAATAAATGTAATACACCACATCAACAGAGCCAAAAACAAAAACCACATGGTCATCTCAATAGATGCAGAAAAAGCTTTTGACAAACTCCAACACATATTCATGATAAAAACCCTTCAGAAACTCAGAATACATGGCATCTACCTCAACCTTTTAAAGGCCATCTATGACAAACCAACAGCCAACATTATACACTAAATGGAGAAAAACTGAAAGCTTTCACTTTAAAATCAGGAACAAGACAAGGATGTCCACTATCACCACTCCTTTTCAACATAGTTCTGGAAACACTAGCCAGGGCAATCAGACAAGAGAGAGAAATAAAAGGAATAAAGATAGGAAAGGAAGAAGTTAAATTATCACTATTTGAAGATGACATGATACTCTATCTAGAAGACCCAAAAAATTCCATTAAAAGACTGCTAGAGGTAATAAACAAGTTCAGCAGTGTAGCTGGATACAAAGTCAATGCTCAGAAATCAATAGCATTCCTGTACACAAACAAAAAACTCACTGAGAGAGAAATTATGGAAATATCACCCTTTATAATAACATGTAAAAAAATGAAATACTTAGGAATCAACCTAACTAAAAATGTAAAAAAACCTATATGCTGAAAATTATACTAAGCTGAAAAAGGAGATTGAAGAGGATATTAGAAAATGGAAGGACATTCCTTGCTCTTGGTTAGGAAGAACCAACATTGTGAAAATGGCCATACTCCCAAAACTGTTACACAGATTTAACACAATCCCAATCAAAATACCATTGACATACCTCATAGATCTAGAGAATACACTACTAAAATTCATTTGGAAACAGAAGAAAACTAGAATGCAAAGGCAATTCTAGGCAACAAAAGCAAGGCAGGGGGCATCTCAATTCCTGACTTGAGACAGTACTATAAAGCCACAGTGATCAAATCAGCTTGGTACTGGCAAAGAAATAGATCTGAGGATCAATGGAACAGATTAGAAGATGCAAGCACAATTACAAAGACATTCATCCACCTGATATTTGACAAAGGGGCTAAATATGTCCACTGGAAGAAGGACAGTCTCTTTAATAAATGGTGTTGAAAAAATTGGCTCTCTACATGCCAAAAACTGAAACTAGATCCATGCACAAAACTAAAGTCTAAATGGATCAAAGACCTTAATATTAAAACAGAAACACTAAATCTACTGGAAGACAAGGTAGGTAGAAGTCTTGGAGACATATGGGTAGGCAGAGAATTCGTGAACAAAAGGCAAACTGCACAGGAAACACTTCAAAGAATCAACAAATGGGATCTCACATTATTGAAAATTTTCTGCACTTCAAAGGAAATCACCAACAGAGTGAAAAGAAATCCAACAGAGTGGGAAAAAATTTTAATCAGCAACCCCTCAGACAAAGGACTTGTGTCCAGAATATATAAAGAATCGAAAAACATCAATCCTCCCAAATTCAAAGACCCTCTCCAAAAATGGGCATCTGAGATGAACACACAGTTCTCAGAGAAAGATATACAAATGGCAAATAAATACATGAAGAAATGTTCACCATCACTGGTCATTCAAGAAATGTAAATTAAAACAGCATTGAGATTCCACCTTACTCCAGAAAGAATAGCTGCCATCAAGAAATCAACTGATAAAAAATGTTGGCGAGGCTGTGGGGAAAAAGGAACACTGCTCCACTGTTGGTGGGAATGTAGACTGGTGCAACCATTATGGAAATCCATATGGAGAATTCTCAGAAGACTAGGATTGGAAGCTATCCCCCTCCTGGGTATTTTACCCAAAGAACTGAAAAGTTCGTATCACAGTGATATATGTGCACCCATGTTCATAGCCGCACAATTTGTGATAGCTAAATCCTAGAAACAACCAAGATGCCCATCAAATGAAGAGTGGATGAAAAAGATGTGGCATTTTTATACAATGGAATATTACTCAGCTATAAAAAAGGATGACCTTGAGTCATTCATAGGCAAATGGAGACAACTTGAGAATATCCTCATTAGTGAAATAAATAAGAATTATATTATAAATATCATACTGTGTCTCTAATGTAAAAAGTAAATAAGAACTACAAGTGTAATAAAATGTGTAACTGCTATTGTAAAAAAGAGAGGAAAAGAAAGTGCTCTAAGGGATATAACTGCATGTATGTTTGAGTGTGTAAAATAGATGACCATATTGCTGAATCTTTGTTGGATCTTTGAGCAGAACTGTTTGCAGCCTGTTTGAATATTTACTATGTACCCTTAACTTTGTAACTTGAACAACTAAATCCAGGATGACAGTATGTAATTTATAAATTACTGATTTCTTAGTGGGGCTTTTTCTCATTTTCCTTTTTCTTTGTTTCTTTTAGAATTCTTATTGTTGCTACCCTTTTTTCTGTTTTTTTTCTCTTCTCTTTAAATAAAATTTTAAAAATGTATAATTGCTATTGTAAAAAAAAGAGGAAATAGGAAGCGCTATAAAAGATATAGCTGCATGTATGTTTAGATGTGTGGAATTGATGACCATATTTCTAGGTTCTTGTTGGATTGTTGAACAGATCTGTTTGCACTCTCACTGCTTTAGTGTCCACTTTGTGTGCTTTAATTCTGTAACTTGAATAACTATTTCTAAAAGAACAATATGTAATGTATCAACTAGTGATTTCTTACTATTTATCTTCTTTTCTTGAAATTCTGTAATATTTCTATGTTTTTCCTGTTTTTTTCTCTTTAAATAAAAAAAATGTATAATTGCTATTGTAAAAAAGAAAAAATAGGAAGGAAGTGCTATAAAAGATATAACTGCATGTATATTTACATGTGCAGGATTGATACCCATATTTCTTGTTTGATTGTTGAACAGATTTGTTTGCAGTCTCACTGCCTGAGTGTCCATTTTGTGTGCTTTAATTTTGTAACTTGAACAACTATTTCTAAAAGAGCAATATGTAATTTATCAACTAGTGATTTCTTACTGTTTTTTTTGAAATTCTGTAATATGTCTCTCCTTTTTCTGTTTTATCCCTTTAAATAAAAAATTTAAAAAAAGAAAGAAAGACCGACCGACCGGCCTACTGGTCCCTAGGCATCAGCAGAGCGAGAAGAGGCAGCAGCAGCCAGTCTGGACCACACACCCGTGGCTCAGGCAGGGTGAGCCCACAGAGCATCCTGCCCCATGGCCTCCAAAGCATAAGAAACCAACCTTTAGAGGTACACACAGCTAAGTGCTCCAAGCACAAGGAGCTACATTTAAATCTCCACTGCCTGACTGCAGAAACCAGGCTCTCTTTCCCACACACCACATTCAAGCCTCCAGGAAAGGAAGTGCCCAGAGCGATGGGTGACAAGTCACTCTACGCTCTGGCTCCCTAGGAGGACAGGCTGCAGGCACACAATATTCTTCAGTCTCCTGAGCTCTATGTTGGCACCCAAAGCTGCTAAGCTAGTTCAGCGCTGCAAGTGTATGAGTATATCGTACGACATTGGGAACAGTGCACACTTACATATACATGTATTTATCCAACTTTGCTGCAAAGTGACGCGGCATTTCTCCACAGCCGTAGTAGTTTCGGTCATTTTCAGGGAGATGATCCACATCGTGGAAGATCACGCAGTCCCAGGCACTGTCCTTCATGGCTTCTTTGAAGCCCACATTGAAGAGCATCGCTCGGTTAAAAGGCTGTGGGCCCGTCTTCAGCAAATACAAAAAGGGAAGTGTCAGACTTTGGCACCTTACTGTCTCCTACTTTGTTCTAATTTGTTGAATTATGGTCAAATAACAAAAATGATATCCAAATCAAATAGATAAGTCACAGTTATACGTCAGGATTTTCAGATAGAGGACTACAGTATCTGAAACAGTAGGGACACTTTTTGGGCAATGTGTCATTAGTGATTTAGTCATTGTGCAAACATCTTAGACAAATTAATGCAGCTATGCTACCGCAAGGTGACATAGAAATCACAGTTGTACATGTAGTCTGCATCTGGCTGAAATGTCAGCTTTTAAGTGTTTCACTTCACTTATTATTTTATACTTTGGTTAACATAGTAGACAACTAGACAGCATTTATTATCTAGCCCGATAGTACATAGTCACATTTTATAGAATAGTGGAATTAATATTTCTGCTTTATTTTAATGTATCAGGCCATGAATTATTTATGATGAGAAAAAAGAACAGTAAAGATAGTACATTAAAGTAATGCAATCAAAAATAATACACATTTGGGCTGGGGTTTAGCTCAGTAGCATAAGTGCCTGCCTGGCAAGCGCAAGGCCACAAGTTAGATCCCTAGTACCAAAACAAAATAAAATAAATTTATTTCTTAGTGATATTTTTCTATATGCTATCAAGACACAGGCAGGAAACTACAAGTGACCAACTGTGCCCCTTCCCTTATGTTTCGAAGTCAAGGAGGTCCAACTTTGTGTTACTAATGCTTATATTAGGGACCAAAAGAATCTTGGAGACAAAAACAATTTGAACTTACTACACAAACCCAGCTTCCTCCACTGTACCCATTTTCCTTTATTAAGAAAAACTGCACAATCAACATCTTCTATTTTACTATTCTTGCTATGATAAAAACAAGACCATCTTCATGGAAAAAATATATAAAAGCTCAATTTCCTATACTGCATCATTTTCCTAAATTTTACTAAATAAGTAGTGAAAATATATTAAGATGCACTGACAATAAAAAGTTTATTCCTCATGGAAAGAAAATAAAGGGGCATTTACCAATGTCTTAGCAACATTTTTCAAAATAATTTCTAAAACATAAAACAAAAGAAGGATGAGGCTGGAAGTAGATGGGAGACACAATGTAGTCAACACTAGAATCTGCTGCAGGAGGGAGGAATGATTCATCTTCAGTCTTGGGCCTTGTACTAACTTGAGGTCACAAATCACTTTACTTTTTATAGCTTTTCCACCAATGAAATAGAATAAAAGGAAAAGGAAGTAAATTATTATTAACATCAACATAAACTTTGAAGAATTTTGGGGGGGATTGTTTGTTTTGTTTTGAAGACAGGGTCTTGCTATGTAACCACGCTGGTCTCAAATTCATTGCAATTCTGTCTGAGCCTCTTAAGCGCCCATTTAAAGTTTTAACACTTGTTTGTGTTAAATGTGGACATAAAAGCTCACAACAACAAGAAGTTTCATGTCTAATCCATCATCATCAACCAAGCCAAGAATGATACATTTCAAATCTTTTACCTGTTTATTCTGGTATTTTTTTTCCATCTTTGGAGGTAAGTGAGAGTTCTGATATTTCTGCTTCATTAACATCAGGCACTGTCTGCTGCCTTTTTACCATGGGGATGGAGGAGTTAAACCACCACCAAACCACTGCTCTTACCTCCAGTCTCACAATATATCATTTCTTTAAGTCAATAGACTTTACATTATTAGGACAACATAAATATTTCTTTAGTAGTGGAAGAATTCTGCTTTGCCAAACTTAGATTAACTACAGTTTTCTACAGAACTTTGTACAAAAGACTCAACAGATACGCCCTACACCAAGTAATAAATCTCTACCTAGTCCTTCTCCACCTCTCCAGCTCCATTCCCTCCTTTTACTTTCTTACTTCTCACTAGCAGCATGGACTGACTGCTATTCTGATCATCTGTGCATGTATGTGTGCGTGTGCATGTGCTTGTGTGCATGTGTGGAATCAATGACTGGAAATCCTCCATCTACTCTGACACTCAAGCTGGTACCCTCAGACTATGCCCACACTTCACCAGGTAGAAGATCCTAGTTTAAAAATAACCTCCTCCTAGACCTTGTAAGGCATGTGCCCCAGGACCCTAGCTGTCAGCAATGCTAACAGAGTTCACACATTTATGACTTATAATAAATACACTTCACAATGGATCTAACATCACTTGTAGAAATCTAAAGACGTGTATCTAAAGATTCATGTCTTCATCTCTGGAGAATTTCCTTAATTTTTTTCCCTTCCTTCATTTCCTTCCACATCCTCCAATTTTTTGTTATAGCTTTTTCTGAATTCTAACTGGTGAACGTATTAGTTACCTACTGACAACTAATCACAGCAAAAATTGGTGGTTTAAAATTAAAGCCAGGGGCCAGGTGGTAAAGGCTTAGCTTGCATGGTTCCATCTCCAGCATTAGAGGAAAAATAAAACCCAGCAGGCCTTTATTACGGGGACCATTTCTGTGGAGAGGGATCTGGGAGCAGAGCAGAGCACCTCACCTCCACCCCAGTGTGCAGGGCTTGTAGCACAGGAGGGTCCACATCCCCAATGGCACAGCATACACATGCATGCTGCGGGTGTTTTCTTCTCCAGAGCCACCTGCGCATCCATTCGGCCCAACAGCTGGCTTATCCGAGAGGGAGTCAGGATAGCAAGACAGAAGCAGCAAGGTCCCTTCTGACCTAGCCTCAAAGTCCTATCACTTCCACAGTCCAGCTTCCCCTCCCCGCCAGGCAATTCACTCTTGCCCTCAGTGTGCCATCTTTGAGGGTGACAGTACTCAGATTTTTCTCATGTTTTGGTTCTATGTCAGAGATTATTTCATTTTCCAGCTATGCTACTGAAAACTTTTAATTACCATATTTTCACTTTTAAAAATGTTCATGTTCTACCATTCTTTATAATGTCTTGTTTGTTTCATGGACTATCTTTCATTATCTTTTCTTCATTCTGTGGATCCTGATCAAGTTCTTACTGACTCTCTCTATCCCCCTGGATCCACTGTTTAAAGGTTTATGCCCAGTGTTTTCCACTGCTGTTTCCGTTTGTCCTAGGGGAGGCTTTCCCTAAAACTCAGGGATCTCTGGCTGCCTACTCACATTATGAATAAGACACCTATAGCTTGTTCCCTATATAGTGCCCAGTGTTATTTACTAGGTTGTCACCTCCACTCAAACCTGCCAGGGCCTTCTGATGTCACATAATATAACTCAAGTTCGCACCCTGGTCTGCAGTCCTGTACTACTTGCTTCTCAGATTTCCTCCCTGGCACTCTCCTTCACTGAACGCTCTGGTGACAGTGAGCTCTCTGCGCACACCACATGCCAGCTCCTCAGGCACTGCCTGGAGAGCAGCCCCCGGCTGCTCCTTCGTGCTGTGCAGGACACTCTGAGCTCACCACCTCAGAGAGGTCCTGCTCTCCCTCTTTTTCACCACTCCTCTGTCATGCGCCTCATCCCTACGCGCTGTCTGACAGTCACACAGTTAAGGACTCTTTCCTCCCCAAAACAGAGCGGTTCTTACCTGCTATGCTCACTGCTGCATGCCCTTCGCTGAATAAGGAAAGTGGGCTGCAGGGAGGTGACAAAGTGATGAGCTGGCCTTTTCCTTTGGGGAGCTCTGAATATTAGATGCTAGCGCTAACCTATTTCTCTAATGATGTAACTGTGTCAACAATCAGGAGCTTCCCTGGCTCTCCCCAGCGGATCAACTTGCCATTTCGAACAGACTACAACAGAGTAATCACCTGACCATACAAAGGCTGCAGATCTGCTTGGTAATCAAATTTTCCAACAACCCCCTTACCAAAACCCCATGGTTGAGCCAATGTCTGCTGTACTTCAAGGGCCACGACAGTTGGGGGTTTGAGTCCATGCTTCTCACAATCGCACTCCTTAAGCACACAGGTCTAAATGTTCTCTGCTCTACTAGGCAGCAGGTCAAGCCAACACCCAGTCCTATATCTCTGTCCTTACAGTTTAATAACTGAAAGAGACTCTTTTTCTTTTACTCTCATTTTTGGAGTCTGCAAAGGAGAAGACTTGATGAACCTATGCACACGCTTCCACATTTTACTAGGAATTCTTCAATTGCTCAGCTTTTCTCCTGGGAACCCATCCAGCAGAAAAATTACAGTTCTATTTCATACGTGGTAAAGACATTTCCACCTCAAAACTACACACTTTCAAATACATGGTCCTGAATTAATATTGATCAAGGCTAAGATTCAGAGCTAAGAGGTTTGTAAGTAAAAATATAGATTTTAACTGTTTTTGTAAAAAGATGTCTTTATCACATACACAAAATAATTCAGTGGTGCTGAACTCTTAGGAGAATGTGCCTTTAAAATCACACAAACAGATATCTCACCTTCCAGCACATTATGGGAGACTTAAGTCTTAAAAAAAAGAAATTAGCAGTTGGTAATCCTGACCTAGAAATTTATAAGTATGGCCTTCATGAAAGTAGCTAAAGTGTTTGACCTATATTCAGATTAAAAGGGCTAATCTGTATAGTATAGGTTATTACATTAGTAACTACACTGCATGATATACATCATAAGCACAGAGAACAGAATTTAAAGGGTGTTTCACATACACAGAAGTACATTGTATTAAATTACTTCCAGGAAGAAAAATTGTGGGGAAAAAATAGGACACATTCATAATAAACCAAAAAAAAAAAACAAACCCCGAAAAACTGTATCCACTGTAGGAATAAACATACAAGTAAATGCAACCAAAAATAAAAAAATAGAAGCTAATAATACAAGCTAGATAACTTTGTCTATTATGTATTTTTTTTATTTATCTACTGCAAATTAAAAGCAGGCCTTTTTATAGAAATTCACAGATTCACTGCAATAGACCAAAGATAGATAGATAGATATATATATATATATATATATATATATATATATATACATAATGCTTATTTATGTTAACATATATTTATGTATTCATATCTATGCTAACTCATTTTCAACAAAGGTACCAATTAGAAAATATAATCTTTTTAATTGAACACAAAGGCTGTAGATCTGCTCTGTAATCAAATTTTCAAACAACCCCCTTACCAAAACCCCATGGTTGAGCCAATCTTCTCTGCTATTTAGTAAATAGCCATAAGCAAAAAAAAAAAAAAGACTCTACCCCTATACCCAATACCACAAATAAACCTATGAATTTCAGGAAGAAAACCTTAAAGAATAATTTGTTAAACATGCAAAAAAAAATTATAAAATATCAATAATTACACTTAATTAAAATTAAAATCTTTTATTTTTCAAGACAGAGGTAGGAAAATAAAGGGCAAACCACAGACTGAACATTAATGTTTGTAAAACCTGTATCTTAACAAAAGATTTGTATCTAGAAAGCAGAATTCTTACAACTCAGTAAGAAAATTTCATTAAAAATAAGTAGAGGCCTGAGCAGAAACTTTCCAAGTAATATACATATAAAAAAGCATTAAAAAAGACATGATATCATTAGTCATGAAGGAAATGCAAATTAAAATAGCAGTAGAATATTACTACACACTCTCTAGCCATGCCAAGGGTTGATAATAACATAAAGCAATCAGAAAAGTAAGAATATGAAATTGTTATGTATCACGCATATATGAAGTGACAATAGAAGACTGGTATTAGGATGCACAAAGACCCAGCATTTGGGTGTTTCATACTGTTTTTAGGATTCTGAAATATCATTTTGTCCATGTTTAAAAAGGATGCAGATAACTAAATTCTTCCATTAAACTTAAAATTCACAGCATTTAAACAAAAATACATTGTAGAAGTCACAGTCATTTCTATTCTGATTTATTCAGTTTTGATAATATCTATTTAAACAAACAGAATGAACTTTTTTGGTTTTGCCAATATTTGCTGATTCTCCTCTATTCCCGGCTGTTTCTCTCTCTAGTTTCTTTTATTCCCTAAAGAGAAAGTATTGCCCCTTTGTTTTTTTATTCTTTGTAAAACAGAATCTTGTTTGTTTGTTTATGATTTCTATTCTGAGTAATATTTTGGCCATTCTCTTATGACCACACCAAACCATATTAATCATTGTTATTTTCCAATTATTTTGCTATTAAATTTTATTTTTTTATACAAGAAGTGTTTCTTTGTATTTTCTGTAACACCTACTTGCATTAAGTTAAATTTAAAAAAAAAAGAATCACAGAATCTGATTTGGAAGAGATCTTATTTACAACATGGTTTAATCCTCTATGTAACATACATTTTCTTTCAATCTCCAATCCAGACTGAAGTACCCCACAAACTTATCTTTCAAAACTGATGAAATAAAATACTTCCATGATATAGAAGACCTGAAGAAATTCATGACCACCAAACCAGCACACTAAATAGGATATTCTAAAAAAAGACAATGAAAAAAATAATTCCAAGAAGCCCAATAGAATAATGAATCTACCAGAAAGACAAGCAATTAAACAGGAAAAAGAAAAGGAATCAACAACAGAAAAACAATATGACAAGAATAAGTCAGGACCCATGAGTTATGATAATCAACATGAATGACTCAATTAACCAATCAGAAGAAACAGATTGGCAGATTGGATCAAGAAACAAGACCCAGGGGGCTAGGAATTTAGCTCAGTGGTATTAAGCGCCTGCTTTGCAAGCGTGTGGTCATAAGTTCGATTCCAGGTACTGATAAAAAAAAAGAAGAAAAGAAACAAGACCCAACAATATACTGCATACAAATAACATACTCAACTCAAACGGAAACTCATAGACTGAAAGTCAAAAGATGGAAAATAATACTCCATGTAACAGCAACATGGATAGAAGTAGGAGTAGCTAATCTATTTGCAGAAAAAGTGGATTTCAAGCCAAGAGTATCAGAAGAGACAGTGAAAGTCACTAAAAACTTAAGTGAATAATCGAAGGAAGAGATAAAAATCATAAATATATATACACCAAATACCAGCACACCCAGCTACAGTATATAAAACAAACACTTATGAATATGAAAAATGAGATAAACACTAAAATAGTTATAATGGGGGACTTCAATATCCCATTGTCATAAATACACAAATCAACTAGACAAAAGATCAACAAAGAAATACCAGCTGAACCAAACTTGTGAACAAATGGACTTGGTAGATATCCACGGAGTGTTCCAACCAACAACAGAATACATATTCTTAGCACATAAAAACTACGTCCAAAATAAACCAAACTCATAGTACATGCTTAAGTAAACGCAAAGGAACTGAAATTATCCCATGCATATTACCAGATTATAGTGCAATGTAACTGGACATCAATGTCAAAGGAAACCATGAAAACTATATATAAACACATGGAAATTAAATAATAGCCTCCTCAACTACCAGTGGGTCACAGATGAAATTTAGAAAGAAATTAAACAGTTTCTACCGTTAAATGATAATGTCAGTATAACATACTGGAACTTATGGGACACAATGAAAGCAGTCATATGAGGGAAATTTATAGCAATGAACTCATACATCAGAAAAACTGAGTAACCTCAAATAAATGACTTAGTGTTGAACCTCCAGCTTCTAGAAAAAGAAGAGCAAGTTAAACTCAAGACCTTGTATGAACAAGGAAATTATGAAGATCAGAACAAAAATGTATGCAATTGAGACTAAGAAAATAATTCAAAGAAATCAATGAATCAATGAGTTGCTTTTTGAAAGATTAAATAAAATAGAAAAAACCTTAGCTAACCTTATCTGGAAGGGAAAAAAGTTTCAAGTTCATATAGGAATGCAAAGGGTGAAATCACAACAGATCCAGCAGAAATTGAAGATCATCAATATACTTTGAGAACCTATACACTAATAAGATAGAAAATTTCAAAGAAATGGACCAGATTCCAGATATGGATGAATTACCAAAGTTGAATCAAGAATACATGAAAACTCTAAATAACCTAGTATCAGTTAATGAAATGGAAAAACTACTAAAAAAAAAAAAATTACCAGCAAAGAAAAGCTCAGGCATGATAGATTCACTGCTGAATTGTACAAGAAATTTAGAGAAGATCTAATGCCACAACTTCTCAAACTTTTTAATAAAACTGAAAAGGAAACAATACTTCCAAGTCATTCCTGGAGCCAGGGATATAGCATAGCGGCGTAAGCACCAAGTCATTCCTGGAAACAAGCATTATCCTGATACCAAAACCATAGACAGATTCAATCAAAAAAGAGAACTACAGTCTGATCTCCTTGATGAACATAGAAGCCAAAATCCTCATTTATATACTGGCAACCAAACACAGCAAACCATCAAGGAAATATACCATGACAAAGTAGGATTCATCCCAAAGGTACAAGGATGGTTCAACATATGTAAATCAATAAATGTAATACACCACATTTAACAGAACCAAGGCAAATACCAGATGATCATCTCAACAGATGCAGAAAAAACATTTGACAAGTCCAACACACATAATAAAAACCCTATAGGGAATTAGAATAGAAACTCTTTATCTCAATATGTTAAAAGCCATCTATGACAAATGAACATCCAGCATCATACTAAACGGACAAAAACTGAAAGCTTTCAATCTAAAATCAGGAACAAGACAAGGATAACCACTAACATCACTCCTACTCAATTTAGTTCTGGAATCACCTGCCAGAGCCATTAGACAAGACAAAGAAATAAAAATACATGGACAGGAAAGGAAGAACTTAAATTACCATTATTTGCAGATGACATATTTACTCTACAAAGACGATCCCAAACACTCTACCAAAAGACTCCTAGAATTAATTACCACATTCAGTTGCATAGCTGGATACAAAGCCAACACTCAAAAATCTATTGCATTCCTGTACATAAATAAATTCATTGCGAAAGAAATTAGGGAAATAACACCTTCCACAATAGCATCAAGAAAGATGAAATACTTAGGAATTGACCTAACTAAGGAAGTAAAAGACTTTTATATTAAAACTATTCAAAGATCCAATCCAAAAATGGGCATACGAAATGCATAGACACTTCTCAGACAAAGAAGTAAAGCACAAACAGCAAATAAATACATGAAAAGTGTTCAACAATTCTGGTCATTCAAGAAATGCGAATTAAAAACAACACTGACATTCCCTCTCACTCTAAAAACAATGATTATCAAGAAATCAACCAATTACCAATGCTGCTGAGGCTGTGGGGGAAAAGGAACCCTTTCTCTACTGCTGGTGGGAGTACAAACTCATACAACCATTATAGGAATCAGTATGGAGATTCCTCAAATAACTAAAACTACAGGTTATATTTGACTCAGCTATTCCCCTTCTTGGAATCTTCCCAACAGAGTTAAAAGCATCATTCCATAACAACATATGCACACCCATATTTATAACTGCACAATTTGTAATAGCTAAATCTTGAAAATAGCCCAGATACCCATCAACAGATGAATGGATAAAGAAAATGTGGTATTTATATACAGCGGAATACTGCTCTGCCATAAAGATAAATGAGTCATTTGTAGGTAAATGGATGCACCTTGAGACTTTTTTTTTTTTTTTGTCTTTTTGAGACAGGGTCTTGCTATACAGTTCAGGTTGGCCTTGGGCTCACTTTGTAGCCCAGGATGGTCTCAAACTTGCAACGCTCCTCCTGCCTCAGCCTCACAAGTGCTGGGATTACAGGAGTGTGCCACTACTCCCGGCTGTGAGACCATAAGTTTTAAGTGCAATAAGCAAGACACACATGTTTAAATATCACATAGCTTCTCTCATGTGAGAAAATCCTAATGTAAGTAAGAAGCAAAATGAAAGACAGATGCTGAGAATAAGAACTATTCAAACAGGAAAGGGAACAAGGGTAGGGGTAAGAGGAAGGGAAGTAAGGCAACAGAGATTTAGAAAAAAAGAATTGAAGGGAAAAAATGGAAACAAAGCTTTGTAAATGGGGAGGGAAAGGGCTGAAGGATAGAGAAGAATGGGAAAAGAAAGAATTAAGATATTTTTTGTACTGGCACTAATTTCTTATGACAAATGTGAGCACTAGGTATGAGAAATACGTACTAATAAAAAGTTAAAAGAAAAAAATACTTTTTTTTCCACCAGTCAGTTCATTCAATGCATATTTACCTATCAGTTACTGAGCTGGGTCTATACCATGGAAAGGTCAGTGCACCATTACTAATGTCTGGCTAAGCAAGGCCCCCAAATTATATAAATGTGGCTAAACAGAATCACTCAAGGTTCCTCTAGTAAGAAAGATGACTTTGAAAAAACTAAAAACAGCAAATGTTCACTGCAAGTCACTTTCTTTTTAAGGATTATCACCTTTCTCTTACTTAGATGCCCCTAATTACCTGACAAATTCATTCATACAATATTAATATTCAGGGGTAACCAGTAATTGCTTCATAATAAAGAAATCCTCAATCAAGAATTATCAATGTTTTGCTGTTGAAAAATATCACCACCAACAAAACCTTATCCTTCACTTTCTATACTTAAACTCATGGGTCAGAAACTGAAATGATCTTCTAAAATTAAGTATTACGAACATATCTGAGGTGATTCTAAAGCATTTAAGTATAATTTCGGAGTTTTGAGTTTCATTCCAACATGTATCATTTATGAGTCCAAAGGGCAGTACACAAGGCTAAATGCTTCCAAATAGCCTATATGACAAAATAAGCAACTTCTCAATTAAATGAAACTTCACAGAGGTTTTCAGGAATAAACAAAAATCATAAGCCAAAGTATACAATACAGCAAGTCAAAGGACTATGTCATCCCAGAAGATAAAAATCAGCTGTATATAAAACTTTAAATTTGACAATCCAGTTTCAAGAGTCATTAAACTAATATAAGGGTTACCATAAAGTTAAATGGGATTTTTGTCAACTCATTTGACCAAACTACAATTATTGTAAGAAAATTATTACAAGAAAAAAATACAGGGTCAATCTAAAATATAATTGTATTCAACTATACAACCAATGATTACCTGATTAATCTTAACACTTTTAATCAAACTGTGTTTTAGAGTTTTAAGTTCTGTAACACTAAGTGAGCATTTGGAAAAATATTCTCACCTGTTCAATGACATAAAAGGCAAATTCCAGCCGCTGTTTCTGGAGCATAGGAATCAGGTGCAAGAAAAAAATTGGAAGATGTTCGTGGCGATTACGGAAAGGAATGAGAACTGCCACCTTTAAAACAAAACAGTCACATTTATAAATAAATACAGCAGCAAATTTTAGAGGTAAAGATAAAAACTAACTCTTGGAAACTGCTGATAGCTTTAAGGTCATCCATCCCCTTATGAATTTCCTCACGAAAGATACAACAGCAAGCACCCAGACAAGATCTTTGCCTTCGCGTGAAACCAGGGAGATGCAGACGGGTTCTGAAGGTAGTTCTGGGGGATATGGTCCTTCGCCTACAAACAGCATGTGAAATCAAGACACAATACTAAGAGTGGTAAGTCAGATTCCAAACACTACTGTGGTGGCTGTATAAAGCAGAGCAGAGCAGACCAAAAGTGGACTTAACTGCTTCAGCAGATGAATGCAATCGGGCCAGAGGCAACAGCAAGTGAACTAAGGTAAAGGCTGAAGAGAAGAAAAGTATGAGAATTTCCAAAATAGGGAAGTGATATACAGGGTTTGGCTAAGGACTGAATGCGAGGAGGGAGGAACAGGGATGTGGCAAAAACAGTTAAGTTTTAGGTTTTAAAGTGGATGATAAGTAACAACTTTCCAGGAGGACATTATGTTAAGTGAAAAATGTCAGAGACAGAAACACCAATTCCAAGTTCTTGCTCATATGTGGAAGTTTAAAAAGTCATTCTCAAAGGAGAAGAGAGTAGAACAGTATTACAAAAGACCAGGAAAGGTAGTGGAAAGGAGAGATAAAAGGTGTAAAAGTACAACAGCTAAGAGGACTAAGGTTTAGTGTTCCATATCACAGCATGGTTACTATAGTTCACAAAAACCCATGATGTACTGGAAGAGAAGAGTTCAAAATCTCTAAACACTAAGAAATGAAAGATGCATAAAAAGAGAAAAAGCTAATTAGCCTGACTTGACCACTGTACACTGCATATATGTACTGAATTATCACACTGTACCCCTTAAATATGTATAATTACTACATGTCAATTAAAAGGAAAACTAAACAACTTTTGGATTTTCAATTGAATTGAAAGGTGGGCATGGTAGTGCATGCCTATGGGAGACTCTGTGAGTTTGAGGCCAGCCTGAGCTACAAAGTCAGTTCACAGCCAGCCTGAACTGCATTGTGAAACCCTGTCTCAAAGAGACAAAAATAAATAATGAATTGAATTCAGTTGAAAAGTGGTTCCAGTTTAATATCTATTATCCTCACATGGTTTACCTGGCCTAGAGATATTTTTCAGAAACATAGTAACAGAAACGAAATTCTTTATGTGAACTTTCAGCCATAGCCTACTAACCTAACTCAATCACGTATACTGCTGTGAAATATACATGAAGTGTTATAGTGTCAATACATTAATCAAAATGTACAATTAATCAAAATGTACAATTAATCAAAATGTACAATTAAGTTTCTGATACACTTTGTAAATTTATCTGTGGTTATGTTAAATCATTAAGCGTAACAAAAAAGATCACATGAAGAGGACAATAAAAAAGAAGTTTGTCCTTTATAAACCAAAGAAATTTATGCTCCTCCCCAAAACAGAAGGAAAAAACACGTAGATGGAATTAAAAACAGTCCTCAGTGTATTACCCTTTTTGTAATATGAAATAAAAGAGAGCTTGAGTTGAACATGCAAGGCCTGGTATATGCAAGGGCCTAGGTTCAACTTCAGCACTGGGGAAAAAAAAAAAACCAAACCAAAAAGCAGGAACTCAAGACTAAATGGTACGGTCTTTATAAGCTAATTAGCACAATATGGGAATAAGTGAATAATTATCAATGACCGTCGCTTTCTTAAATTCTCTACTTCCTGAAACTTCACATATGAAGAGTTTGGTTTCTATTACGACGAGTCTGAAAAATATCTCTAGGCAGAGAAGCCTGTGAGGATAACAGATATTCAAGTGAAACCACTTTTCAATTCAATTTAAAACCCAAAATGTTATGTTTTCCTTTTTTTTTTTCTGTACATATTTACAGAGTATAGTGTCAAACCCATGTCATTCTTATAAGCTAGGTCCCCTTACAATTCAGCTTTTGCTCTCGAAAGAGCTAAAATGTCTCCTAAGTTACTTTTGTTAGTAATTTCTGGGCTAAGGTAGCTTTATTATAATTGTGAACTTTTAAAATAAAATTTGAAATACCTCTATCCCTCTATGTACTGCATTTTTAAATCCAATTTAAATTCTTTATAACAGAAAATTATGTAATAACACTAACTCTATGATTAAAATTTTATCTATACCACATAATTTTACTGAATTAATGAATAATTTAATGAATAATTGAAAGCACAAACGTTTTGAACATGACACTAGATACTGTCAAAAATACAGTAACATTACAGCTGTGGGTGTGGCTCAGGGTCATAGTGTTTAACATGGGTATGGTCTTGGTTCAACACCCAGCCCCTCCAAAATAGAAAAATAGCAGCATTCACCTATAAGTTTTACATTGCCAGAATCACAAATGGGACAGAAATTTAAACTTTCAAGGGGCTGGGGATGTAGCTCAGTGGCATAAGTGCCTGCCTGGCAAGCACAAGGTCCTTAGTTCAGAGTTCAATTGCTGATATATATATATAATATATATATATTATATATATATTTAAAAAAACTTTCAAAAGATAAAATATGGTAGTACTGTTTACTAAAACTGTGACACTACCCATCTTCCTTTCATGCTGAGACTGAATGGAAAAAATAAACCAGACAATAGCTGCTACGAGCCTGACAGGCGACACTAACCCTGTCCCGGCACTCCCTGCCTATCCCTGCATGTGCTGGAACATCCCACAGACACGGGACTCGCTGGCAGGTATCCATGCGGTTGTCACAGTCATGGAATTCCTAAATCGATATAGCTGCCAAGCCAGTTCAGAGGCCCCAGACTTACTATAAAAAATTACTATGAAAAATAACAGATGAGTTTTATGGTAGTGCATGACCCTGCCAGGACCCTTATTTAAAGGAATAACTTCTAGGGGAAAAAAAAAAAGATCAAGCCCAGCATTCCTGGTTTTGCCCATGGCCAGAAGCTGGCCATCTATGATGTACTGTCACTGGACAGTCACAGCAGTTAAGGCATGCGGGGTGGATGGTGCACACCTGTAATCTCAGCACTCCTGGAGGTTTGGGCAAGAGGATAGTGAGTTCAAAATCAACCTGGAAAACTTAGGGACTTAACCAGATCCCATCTCAAAATAAAACATAAATGATTAGCTTGGGAGGTAGCTGAGTAGGAGATCCTGGGTTCAACCCCCAATTCTATGCATGTACAGACAGAGCAAGCAAGGCAAATAACACTTAAGGGAACAAGCTATCCAATGGCCGTGGGGTCCACATTAAAGACTACACTAATAAATATAATTAAGCTCACTTATGAGTTGACCACATGAAGGTAAACAAAGGTAAAGTTGTAATCCTTAATACAGTAGCCTCTTCAGCGAAGCATTTAAAACTTTAAAAGCAGGGCTTTTTTTTAACCTTAGAAGGAAAGTGAGAATATATAAGAGAAAGAAATTACCAATATCTTGGTAAATCCAAGTAAGTTAGACTGACATTTAATAGCAAATAAATGCTCAAACTGAAACGAGATGCTATCAAAGACTGTCAGTGATATGCCTAAGCCAAAGCTTTTTTACATTAAAATAAAGTGAAATAATATCTTAAAATTTCATCTGCCACACCTTTTGAAGCTGCGGAAAGACATTCTCAATAGTTTACTGTCTAGAAAAAGAAGACCTCAGCATTCTCTGAACATTCACTTTGAGACTGAATGGCCTTGGCTTAAGGACATGCTTTGTTCCACGTGCCCTCATTTGCTGTGCGAGCGCCTGTTGATACATCCCCAGAGACGAGCAAGAACATCTGGTCATTATCTTCAGAGAGAACAATGCTTCATCTTTCTAAATCCCTCCTCATCACCTCTTGTGCAAGCAAAATTATCCCATTCAGTTTCCTCCCTCTTCAAAACCACTTACAGAAATTTATACACCTATTTTTTTCTTTGCTTATTTCTTCCTCAGTGTGCTATTGGAAGATGAGCAAGAAAAATGTTCACCATGGAAGCTTCCTCCACAAGCTTCGTCCCACTTTCAAACTTTAAGCACAGCACCAGCCAGGAGCTCCTAAATGGCACGGCTTTTAGATTTGGTTAGTTCAAAACCTATCTTAGTTGTCGCACCGAGCTAGGCTGAGGGAAGTAGAAGCCAGCACATCTTCATTCTGTAATTGTTCCTCACCACAGGAGCAATAGAAAACTGGAGACATTTGATTTAAAAAGGGAGCTTCTTGTCCATTCCCAATATGACAATCAGAATGTATGAAGATCATGTTCAAGAATGTGCATTTTTATCAAACACCTCAAGGAGTTCTGACACAGGTGGCTCAGATCCACCTCTGAAGGACCATGGACTAGAAGTTTAACTCCAGGCCTCTGAGTAATGGCACCAAGCAGCCACCTAGTTCTTTATGCCTGTAGGTGTCAGACAGTTGTTCACTCCCTGGATCCTGAATGGAGAGGCAATGTCAAGGTAAACATGTCACTCCTGAAAAGCACCACTATCTTCCTCTTCCAACCTCCTCTTTAGAAATATCTGCCTTTAGAAAATGTCTAACCTATGCAGAAATCTTCCAGAAGTCTGCACTATTAGAAACACCCCGATTTCCTGATATCACCAGCTTTGGTAGATCACAGTTATATTTAAATGAGCATCATTTAACTTGGCTAAAAAAAAGCCTCAAATATTAAAAATCAAGTTAACTATAGATGTTTAATATAAATCTAATTTTTTTCTTCTTTCACTCTTTCTCAAATGTATTCCAACATTAGAATGGGACACTATCAAAATGTAAACAGGAAGGGAGGGATATGAGAAGGAATTATTTAATTAAATATGACAAGTACTGCACACTTTTGAAGGATTCCTAAAATTCCTCTCACACCTTTAGGTAGATTCATAGTCTAGAACTAAAGACTGTATTTAGAGAAAAGTTTGCTAAAAGCTAAAATAAGTGTATCACATAGTACCTAACTAAAACAAGCTAATTTGGGCCAGGGATTTAGCTCAATGGCCTAAGCGCCTGCCTTGCAAGTGTGCAGTCGTGAATTCGATCCCCGGTACCAAACAACAACAAACAAAATTGTTTCCAGGAACCCCTTTCAGTACTATAATCTACTGAGTCACGTGGATTGCTGGTCACTAATATCCTGTAAGTAGGAATTACTACTGTGAACTACTCCAAGAAAATCAGAAGAAAACATATCATCAAACTTAAAATGCATCTGCTATAATATGGACTTCAGGAAAAAGGACAATACTTACTTCCTTATCCCAAATTATTCTACTAATATAATACACAGCACACACCCAAGGGGTATGTTGTATATCACATTTACATCCCCACATCTACCTCCCTCTGACCTTACAGTCTTTATTACTGAGTTTTTGTCTTCCGTTAGTATTCAGCATACACATTCATCACTCAAGTAATAAAATGACTGATTTACCTAGGACATTTTTAAAAAGTGAAAAGTGCATATAAATTGAGCCATATGTCATATAGATACAAATATAAGGAAATTCAATCAAGAAATATGAAAATACTCATTTATTAAATAAACGAGCTGGAAAATAGCAGAAGGCAATTATATAATAGAGTATTTTGCTAAAACTTATACTGAAATTCATTTAAGCAGCTTTGTAACTTGTCTGAGAAAGCCAAATGTTTATTTAATCATTTGTAACAAGGCCAAAAAGGCATTTATTAGTCTCATAAAGTCAATTCAACAAAATTGTTTTTACTGCTTACCTTACACAAAATAATACATACCACATCAGAGATGCAGACATTAATTATACACATCTCTAAACAGAGAGTTCAAGGTCAATGAAGTCAGAGGATCCTTTCCACAAGTTTAATATACAATTCTCCTACTATCCAGTGATTTTTTTTCAGGGTATAAATATTTTTTAAAGTTTTAAAACATATATAGAAAACTGCTCTCAGATTAAGGTTGTATCATAATCCTTTAGGGCATAGCATGTGATTCAATCAAAAGTATCATTTCTTACTCAAACATAACAATGTATGAATCCACACCTATTAATCAATTTCACAGTATTGTCAGAAAGTTTGTTTAAACAACAGTTTTTAAGATTTTTTGAGCAGAGGCAGACCTACCTCCAGTTTTTCAAACATTAACTACAACTCTGAGATACCAAAAGCCTATTCTGTTTTCTGAAACACAAGAGCACAAGTCTTCAAGTCCCACAGGAACCTCTGAGTGACTGTTTTAGAATTACTGCTTCTAAGAAATAGGGCTTGTTAACTCCAATGCTAGACCCATCTGAAAATCATGATACTGACCCCCTCCCGGTGACTTCTCAGCTTCAGAGATCCGCCGGGCTGGGCCTGAGGGGTCAGCAGTTACTAGGCATTCCTGCAGGGGCAGAGGACTCACAGTCTCTTTGCCAAACAGAACTGAACCAAAAAGAAATCTATTTTCCAAGTAAAATTCAAGTCATGTATTGCTCACCAGGAACTCCAAGGGACTGCTCACATGCACACATACTCTGTACGTGCACAGGTACATTCAGTCTTTACAAGTAACACTAAGTCTCACTGGAACTGTAAAAAGCAATGCAATAAATACAAACATTTTAATGTTTTAAATGCATCAAATCTTAATGGTATTTCACTCTATACTTTGAATCAACCACTGTTTTTCCAGATACACAGCCACAGTCACATTACTTATAAAACAAACAAACAAACAAAAAAACTGCCTCACCTTCCATCTGGGTTTACAGTCTTTAGGCCTCCAGTGACCTCCGGGCTCAATATCTAAATCCTTAGAGAAGAGCTGATGCACTTCATCAAAACTGACTTCACTTACATTGACATTGAGGAATCCCCCTGTAAGTCAAAAATGTGAAGAACTGTTTTAGTATTTTTTTTTAAATCAGTACCAGGGATGGAACTCACAGCCGCGTGCTTACAAGGCAGGCGCTTATGCCGCTAAGCTAAATCCCCAGCCCCTGTTTTAGTTTTTTTTTTTTTTTACTTCAAAGATGTATAAAGGACAAACAACTTTCAGTAGGGTGATGGCATAGCCTAGTTGTCAAGACAGTACACTTTATTCCTGCCATCGCCACATATTTAATACTTCTCACTTTTACATAATAATCATTTGGTAAATCTGCAGAAGAAAATCAAGCTCTTTAACCCATTGCTTTCTGGTAATATATTACATATTTAACCTTTTCTGAGAAAATGTTTACATGTCATTATAGCACAGCCTATCATGACAATTTAACAACTAATTCAAGTATATCAAAACTATTTTTTAACTTCAACTCCTTCCATATATGAGATACAAAGGCACAGTATGCAAGAGTCAAATAAGAAGTCAAACTGACTTGATGCTGAATGCTGGCTTCTACTGGGGAAATTACTTACCTCTGCTCTGCCTGGCTTTTTCCTCTGTGAGTACTATACAGTAATGCCTGTCTCTCCCTGTGGCTGTACCTATCAGCTAAAATACAGTCAGCCTTCTTTATCTGCAGGTTCCCTAGTATAGATTCAACCAACATCAGACAGAAAGAATTCAATCTGAACTGATCATGTGCAGACCTTTTTTCTTATAGTCATTACTTAAACAATACAAACTAGGTGTAGTGGCTTGTACCTATAATCCCTGCATTTGAGAGAGGCAGGAGGATTACCTTGTGAGATCAAAGCCAGTCTGAACTACATAGTGAGACCCTGCCTCAAAAAACAAAACAAAACAAAAAAGTATGACAGTTATTTATTTAGCATTAGCATAGTATTAGGTATTATACATAATCTATAACTTACAATACACAGGAAGATTGTATAGATTATATACAAATAGTATGACACTTTATACAAAAACTTGAGCATCCATGGATTTTGGTATCCTGGGAGGGGAGGATTCCGAAACCAATCCTTACCAACACTAAGGGAGGACAGAAGTCTATGAGGAAGATCAGGGAAACACCAGGTACCAGGAACACTGAATAACAGCAGCTATTACTATTATCCACTGACATTTTCTTTTTTTCATACCGAGGACTGAGCGTAGGGCCTTGTGCATGCTAAGTGTGTGTTCCACTACTGAGCTAAATCCCAAGCTCCTACACAACTTAAGAGGAACCTTGTACACACAATTCAATACATTCATTTTGAGTACCTACCATG
Source organism: Hydrochoerus hydrochaeris (assembly GCA_004027455.1). NCBI lineage: Eukaryota > Metazoa > Chordata > Mammalia > Rodentia > Hydrochaeridae > Hydrochoerus > Hydrochoerus hydrochaeris. Next base: position 59,647 of record PVLA01005221.1, on the reverse strand, counting down.
TACCAATCCTCTTGGTATACAAAACTGAAAAATTAAGGCCTTCTAAGATGGTCCTGATCTAACAGGCACTCATTCTCCAAATTTAAAAGTACGGTATATATTGCTGATGGTAGCTTTACCAATAGTTTTCCTAATACGTACCTTTGAAACAAATCATAGACAGAAAGTCACTTCCCTAACCCAATTGAAAATGAAATTAAAGAGTCAGGGGTCCCCTGTCTCTTCACCCACCCATTAATACAGCTACATGATCGCTAACTCCCTTCAAACAATGCTATCTTCAGTGTCTGCAGTGAAGGTGAGTAGGGAAAAACCACAGGCCACCTTTCAGTCCCAAGTAACCAGTCACCAGTCAGGTGCAAACAGGTACTACACAAACTGCTCTGCAACACCCTCCAGCCAAATTCTTCCCTCTAACTTTTGCATCTTGTAAAATATAAACAACTAAATGTTGAGGTTTCCCATGTCAAGTTTCCTGAGCCTTTTATGGCCATTATTTTTTACATAGGAAATTCTCAATTCCTCTCCAGAGAGCCTCCTTCCCCTCCTGCTACTTGGTATTCTACAAGTTTTCACAATGGCCTCTTCCCATCTGTTTCACTCTGATTAGGCACAGCCACCTATAACTGCACTCAGTCCTGAATGTGCCAGGGAGTATTTTTAGATGCAAACACTCATGTTTCCCTGAGTAACCTAGGAAAAACCCTGCAATTTTCTAATGTCTGCCTGTTAACTGACAAATTTATAGTTCTTTATAATCAAATACCCAGCCTTTCATGTGACCAGATATACAAACTTATCTAACACAATGAGATCTATGAATTTAGAAAATCTAAGTCAGATGTACAATTGATCAATCAACATAAGGACAGAGCAGCTAGCACTGTAAACAAACAAAATTTACTCAAATAAATCTGATGTGTTTAATAGTATCCGTGATTGCTAAAAATGATAGTAATTAGCCTAATAAGCATGTACATAAGTAACTAAAGTTGCTATTCTTTATGCAGTATTAAACCAAGTTTTTTGTCTTTTTACCAGCTTTATTGCTTCAACAGCTATAATCATTATTGTCAGCAGTTTTCTCCATCTTCTTGGCAGTTTAATTTCCATCCTAAATGCACATATGCCGCCAAATAAAGAAACAGGTCTTTTATCTTCCTGCTCAATGGAGAGGACTTCCTGTCTCCCTAGCCATCCCTGATGCCCGAGTGACCCTCAGTTCACCTTCCTCTGCTTCCCTCAGCCACATTCCTCAGCCTGAGCAGCTTTCCTATGAGCTTACTTAGTGCTCTCTGCTCTGAAATCCTAATAAGTTGCTGGTTGAGGGCCAAAGATGACCCCAAAGCCTGGGGTTGCTCTCCCAATGATAACAGCAACATTGCTCTGCTAGGGAAGGGGAAAGAAGGTAGGCTTCCGAGGACAGGCCCTGCCGTCACTAGGAAAAATGTGATCAGAGCATGCACGGGTTCCCAAACAAGGCCATTTCACCTACTTCTAAGATGTCTCCTTTAGTTTCATTCAAGTGTTGCAGGGCATTAATAAAATATTTGAAAGTCACCTGCTATAAATGCATCCAAGAGAGCACACCACCTCTTCCCTTCTGACGTAAGCCACCAGCAGGCCAGCCTGCCCCTTGCGCTCAGTGCGGAGCCGGAGCCAGAGCCGGAGCTGTAGCCATAGCCATAGTCCAGGGAAAAGCCAGGGAGCATCACTCAGGACCCTAAGGACCCTATCTTCGCTCTTGGCCTGTGCTTAATCCCAGATCTGCTACCAAGAACAAGTGGTTTCCTTCCTCAGTCAGAGACTTAAAGGTCAAAAAATAAATAATACATTGAGTGAAATCCCTTTACTCAGTAATTAACCAGAAAACAGATGTAAACACTGTAAAGTAGCAGACTGAATTTCACATTTGGAAGCTGGGGCTGGAGTCAGAAAGGAAAGAAAGAAGGTGAAGCCTGGAGAGGAGGGGCTGCCAATGACCTGAGCATGGAGGTGAAGCAGTGGAGAGAGAGGAGGGTCCTGGCTGACCAACACCTGTGTGTCCAACTGGGGTTCCACGAGAGAATAATGTCAACGCGTCACTGGTGTCATAGGAACACTCACCATGACTTCCAAGCAGTGAACGTGCAAGATAGGCAATGCTGCCCTCCACTTCAGGAAGCTGGGCCGAAATCAGCGGAGAGCCCACCAGGAACATGTTGGCCCTAAGGACAGGCTTACGGTGGTGTGGATTATAACGCATCACGTGACATGATTCAGGTTTCTACATATTAAAACATAACTCTTCAAAGGACAAGTCGTCAATATAGACAAATTACCTACACTACTCATACTCTTCTTACATTTCATGCAAGATTCAAGGCAAGCATATAGTCTACAGGCAGTTCTTCTCTCTACAAATGGGTAGTTTTAAGTGACTTCTTCACTAGATCTAGAGACTCTGTCTTTTGGGATCACAGGTCTGTTTCTGGATCCTTTGGACTTTGTCACTGTTTCACCCTCAGGGTTTTAAATGTGCACAGCCCAAAGCCCTGGAGACCATGTGAAAACCCTGAATTTCACCTAGAACTATCCATTTGGCTAAATTTCTCTCCAAATTCAGAAAAGAATTTTTACATTAAGATGGCACATTCCTTCCCCACCCACTGTACTACATGCTGGGCACAGCTCTAAGGCTGAACAATTATGAGTCATCCTGTCCTTGGTCACCTGCTGTCCCCTGTGAAGCCTATACCAGACACCACCTATTTCAAATGCCTCCCTTAAGTATCTCGATTTCTGGAATCTGACAACTTCTGTTTAACAGATTATTTCTCATTCAAGTATTTTTCAAGTGACCAAAATCAAGCATTCTAGACATTAGACAGAGTGGTTTTTAGTCACATCCTCCCAAAGTCGAGGCAGTGCCTGGCACAGGATAAACAGATGAAGGAGTGGGGACAGCAAGGCTGGCTGTGTTGATTCCGGCCTCACCCCTTTGCTCCTCTCACCTCTCCATTCCCTGGCTCCAGGAGGTGCTGAAATGTGTCTTTAAGACGAATGTGCAGGTGTGCCATGTGCAGATGCCCTTGAACTGCCCAGGCTCTTGTGTCCCCATCTGAGGACACTACAGCACACAGTTCTTATATCCACTTTCCTCTCTGGCTATGCCTCCTCTAAGTGACTGGCTGCAATCTCTAGTGAAGTCTCTGTTCCCAGCTCTACCTTGAAATCCACACAATGAACACTTGGTTCACACCAGGGGCTTGTACCCTTCATGAGACTCTCTTCACATTGGCTCTCTACTCTGACTTGGTGCTAAGAGGATAAGCTCCCTCCAAGTCATAATCTACAACCATTATGCTTATATTCCCTTACTCTGCCCATGTTTTGGCATGCTGACATAAGTTCATACCCTACCATGAGTGCACTAAACATACCACTTCTTTCTTGTTCCCAAAAAGCCATTATGAATTAATATTTAGGTCAAGAAAATAATTTCTCAACTATTTATCCAGCCTTTTCAAATATTTTCTTGAACCATTCAATAAATTCAATTCTTGAACCATTCAATACATTTCCATATATTATGCATCAATGTTATTTCTACAACACTCTCCTCCCCATTCTTTATCTTAAGAAACAACACCCTTATTCCTGCCTGGCAAGTGCAAGGCCCTGAGTTCAATTGCTGGCACCAAAAAAATTTTAAAAATAAAAATAAATAAACAATACCCTTCCATTCAAGTAAAAGATGATCAGGTTCTCAGGTCCATAATCTCCAAGCCAGGCATAAAAGAAGGAATCCATCAACTCATACCAAAGCTTTACAAATCATCATTTGCTTCTTTCATGAGTTCACTTCCCTGAAAGTTCATACCCACAGGCACAACACCCTCTGACACACAGCCCTGCTCACTAACAGGTGACGCCTTGTGCATCATCACTGCCATCGGCTCTGCTTCTACAGCCTGAGACTCAGTCCCCCGACACAGGACGCCTTTCAGCCTGATTCTGTGCCCTCTTTCTCTTTACCTGCCATCTCACACCCTATAAAATCCCTCTGCAACTTCAGGGAAATACAATCCTCTGCGCTAGCCCCATTTTTCCTATCTGGCCTCCAAATAAAGGAGTTTGCTTATGTGAGTGATGCACCTGTTTAAACTGAGTTTTCAGCCCTGTCATCACTGTCCACGTTTCAGATGCCCATGGGCCATGTTTGCAGCCTCCAGCTTTGGGCGGGACATAGTTCAGCTGCTTGAGTCGGCCACTGTGAGTCCCGCCTCCCAGAAGCGGCAGCTAGAAACCATGCTCTCAGACCCTTTAACGGAGAAAAGCAGTCACATGACCAGGGACACCTACAGGGGACTCTGAAGCGGAGGACGGCACGAGGAGGAGGGTACTGGGCAGAACCACGTTTCAGCAGAGGAGGAGGCGGCAGGAGTCCTGGCTTTAGGAAGCCCAGGAGCGGCACATCTGACTTCAAACCTGAGCACGGCTCTGAGCTCTGCCAAGGCACAGGAAGAGCCACTTTACAAAGTAGCTCGGGCCTTGTTTTGGCTGCGTAAGCTCTAACCTACCTCTCTGGACACTAGGGTTTCTAGGTTGTCCTATAGAATCCTTACCTTCTAACCCACATACTGTATATTCTGGTTTGCAACCAAGAGTCCAGACTTTTGCTACAGATCTGAGGTGTGGTTCCCAGGCCTATGTTTCCAGCAAGCATCCTGCAGTTTTCCCTAAACTATGCCCACAGAAATACAACTTCACACATCTGCGCTCTTCACAAGCACCTGAACGTGTGTGTGTGTGTGTGTGTGTGTGTGTGTGTGTGTGTGTGTGTGTCCCTGCTTCCAGGCCTGCTACACCTGCAGTGCCAATGTCTACCTTGGTGGAATGACTTTCTCCCCCTAATAAGCAGCACTGAAGAAAATCACACAAGCACACATACTAACCCCATCACTGGAGCAACAATAGCTCACATACTTCCTGCAGCACAGTGCCAGAGCTGACTGCGCCTGAGCAGCCTGTCTCCTTTCACTGTCTCTAGGGCTCCCTACACACATGTAGTTCTCCCTCACTCTTGCCACCCTGCTTTTTCTTGTACTTCCTGTGGTGCCTAAAACACATATCCATCTCTTCTGAAAGAGTCCTTTCCTCAGGGGGAAATTCCCCTCTCCAGACTCTTTACCTCTATTCTCCTTCCCTTTTCCAACAATATTTTTTTTTTAGTATGATGGTTGATTGGTTGTGTCAACTTGAGTAAGAGAAGCTTAACTAACTCAGCTCAGCAATTCCATACCCCAGAATGTGAAGATCCACCCAGGGCAGCTGGTTGCCCAGATGGTATAAAGGGGAAATGAAGAAGGACAGATCGGCTTTTGCTTTTTCTTTGCCTTTACCTTGGCCATCATCTCTTGGCTTTTAGCACAGACCCTTGGGCTTTTGGCACAGATCTTACATCCATCTGGCGTAGACCCTATTACAGACCTGTCAGCCTCTTGACATGGACTTGCCCAGGACACTGCAGCAAGCACCAGACCTCTGAATCTCTTGGTGTCTAGTGTGCAGACAAACCTTTCATATTCTTTTATACCCAACTCTGTGGGTGGCTATGATAAGCCAATCTTATAAATTTTATACCTTTATATATCTTGTGTTGTATCTGTTTTTCTGGTAAACACTGATACCTCATGCCTCTAAGGAGGTAAGCTAAAAATAAAGTCACAGTGTTGTCAAGGGTCACTGACCCAGACTATTAAGGAGGAATTAGACCACTCTGCAAAGGAAAAAATAAAATAAATAATTTTTTTTAAATTTAAAATTATATATATATATATGGTTTGGGGTTTGTTGTTTTTTTTTTGACAAGGGATCCCTTAGAGTACCTCTTAGTATTACTGTGCCCTATTATTAAAGTCAGTGAAAAACTACAACAATGTAATCCAGGCAAAATAACAAATGATCTAGAGATTTCAAAAATAAAAGTATGGGTTACTCCACCAGAAAAAGAATCAAGACCCACTGAGGTGTTTGGTAAAGGCCAAGAGAATATAGGATGGATAATTTAAAAAGGTAGTTCTAAATACAAGCTATGACCCCATGATCAGCTACAAAAATGAGGATTATAGTTACACTGTTACTCTCCTAATATGGTTCTCATATACTATAGATAGACTTCATACTGGTTCATAAGCACTGTTAAAACTTTGTTATAATATTCAAGTTATAAAATATTAAAAATAAGCATCACACCCCCCCCTAAAAAAACTTGCCTTTTACTCTGGGGAGGGAATGAGTGTATTTCCATTTGTACACAAGATAGTTATAACATGTTAGGCACTATTATGGGCTTATCTTTGTATCCAGAGACTGGTTTTAAAAATGCATCTAGTTGTGAAGTTGACAAGGGGGAAATTGTGATGGTGATGGACTGTGTCAACCTGAGTTCAAGAAGCTTAATCAAATCAACTCAGCAATTTCACACCCTATGTGTACAAGGCCCGCCCTGGGATGGCTTGTCACTTAGATACTATAAAGGGAAAATAAAGGACGAATCTGCTTCTGTTCCTTGGGAAGAACTCCAGTCTTCACCTTCCCCTTGGACATCATCTCCTGGTTTCCAGCACAGACTCTTCGGCTTTCAGGGCAAATCCTTCAGCCTTCCAGTATAGAGTCTTCAGCCCTCTGGAATAGACTCTACAGCCTTCCGGAACAAACACATCTGTCCCCTGATATGGACTCCCAAGGAACACTGCAGTGAGCTGGAGACCTTCAGCTGAATCCAGTGGTCTCCAGAGTACAGACACCTCTGCACTCTTCCAGACCTAACTCTGTGGGTGGCCACTATAAGCCAATCTTGTAAATTCCTCTGTATCTTGTATGGTATCTGTTTCCCAGGTAAATACTGATACAGGGTGTTACTTACCTGGGATCAGACCCAGGAGCACGCTATCGCTGAGCTATGTTGCTAGGCCCTATTTTGTATTTCAAGACAGGGTCTCACTAAGTTGCACTGGCTGGACCCAAACTGGTGAGCCTCCTGCCTCAGTGTTCTTAGTAGCTAGAATTACACGGCTCCATCATGCCCGGCCAAACTTATTTTTTTAAATCAACTAGTTTTACATACTTCTGACTTACTTCTCAGGAGAGTATTTTTTGCTTCTTGCCCCATCACTCTATTGAAATTGCTTGCTTTAATTTCCTACCTGTCGTGAGCAGCTATGTGAAAGACACCAAGACATACTATGGTAGCCACTTTGGATTTACTATTAGTTTATTCTGCAGTCCTTTCTTGCATTCATTGTTTTGTTTTTCTTGTGTCTATTCTATTCTGTTCTGTTTGATTTTTACTGTCTGAAGGTATCTGCAGCTATTTTGAAGACAACAAAAGGCACTATGGTAACCATTGTTGATTTTGTAAGGTTTTGAGGTTCTGTATCACTTATACTGTTTTTTTTTCTTTATTGTTTTTTCCCTTGGTTTTATACTCTTTGAAGTAAAAAATAAAATAAATTTCCTACATGCCAAATTCAGCACTCTTTTCTCACATCCTCATTCTGCCTGTTCTTTTCGAAGAGAGCACAATCTCTCCTGGAACGCGCCCCGCAGCGGCCCCTGCTCTCTAACTTCTCCATAGCCCTGATGGTTTTCTCTGCTATTGACCTCTACTTGGCCCTTAAGTGCTTGTCTTCTCAGGACATGTTTTTGGCCTTCTTCCAGTCTCACTTCCTTTTATCTCCAGTCCAGACCTCTCCTACAAAAATAAGACCCCAAGTTAATTCTCCTCAACTTAAAAAAATATGCCCAACTGAACTCATTAACATTCCCACTCTCAAACTGTGATGCTTGTTCCATGTTGCTTACTGCAGTTAACAGTCACGAAAGCAGAAAGCTGAAAACGAACCCTGACCACTCAGTAAATCTTGATGTCTGGCCAAGAGCACCTAGTGGCTTGTTCTTTTGTGCCTCCTCCTCTTTCCAGTGCCACATCCTTGGCACAGGCCCTTGTCCTTTCCTCCTGGGTCCCTGCAGTAAGTTCCTCACTAGTGTCCCTGGTTCCACCACCTCCCATTCTCGTCCACTTTTCAATTTCTCATCTGAATAATCTTTCTGAGGTATAATCCTAATACTCCTATAGCAGTGTTTTTTAGTTTTGCTTTGTCCTTTTTTGGCCTTGGACTCTGAAAACAACATTCTGCTCACATGGGACCTCATGCCCTCCAAAGCCCACCTCACGGATGCCTAGGGGTCCTTGGTCCTCCACACAAAGCCTTCACCTCCCCATTCCTGCATCATCTCCCACATGGCCTGGAGCAGCTCTCTCCACTGCAAGAAGACACATGGCCTCCCAAACTATCTCTAAAACCGGACTCCTATGCCACCCTCTCTGCTGTCTTCACTCATTACCATTCACAGCAGCAAACTACTTTGCTCTGGGTGTTACAGGCTCCCACTGAACTCAGTTCCTCTCTACTTGTCCCTTGTGAATCTCCAGTCCTGCTGGGAGGCTGCCACTCCACATTGGCTTCTTTACTCTGAAAGGGCTCCCATCTCTTCTTTCATAGTAAGTATCTTCACAATGGTTAGATTAAGCATTATTTGAGCCTTTCTTAAATTTATTTGCTTATCTTTTCCTTTGCTGATATGCATTTGACTTAAACTCAAGAGAAAAAGCCCTTGTAGCTTTTATTACATTCATAAGGTTAGCAACTACAGAAATTACCAGAGTTAACCATAGAGTTACTCCACCAGCAGGAGACGATATCTAAAAGTCACCGCACATGTACGTATTTGAATAACATTTAAAGGATAAGAAAACTAAAGTAAGTCTATTTTAATGAAAAGTACATAATTGACATCTCCCATTTCTATTTCACACAGAAAAATTACAATCAAAACATCCATGCTAAGCTCTTTTTTTCTTCACTATATATGGTGAAATTTCTATTTTACTTAGCATGAAGAATCTTACATAAATTCAATAAAGGTGAAAGTAGATTTTCCCTCTAGAAAACTAATGAACACCAACAGTAATGAAGTATTCACTAACATTCTTCATACAAATCATATACATTAAAATAAGACTTCATAGTGTTGCTGACTACCAAACATTGCCAAAATTCATAAAATGCATTTTATTTGAATTCCAATTTGAAAAATTCAAACTTTAGAGAATCTAACGCTAGTAATTCCATCACTATACTAAGGAAACATCAAAAAGGATTTATAGATAGATAATCAAACACACCAACTTTATATTAACTTCACTTTTAGTGATTATAGGTAAATTAAGCATCCCTTTTACTCAAATGGTTTTGATCTAACTCGACCTTAATCTTACAGAGATCGCTTTTATTATTTGAGGCTCTGCTTTACAGAGGTTGTAAGACAGTGAAGGGGCTTCTTAACTTCTTAACTTAAGCCACTGTTATGCTGTTTGTACCCAGAGCTCCGCTCAAGTCTTAACCTGCATGTGGTCACACTTTCTACCAAACAACCCTTCGCCTAGCCACCACTAACTCGACCTTGGTGCTGGACCTCAAACAGGCATCCGAGAGGAAGTGTGAAGTGAAAAGTTGACTACCAAACTAGTGTGAGCCTCCTCCCTTGTCAAAGAAGACAAGACTCTACAGGAGGTAGAAGAGAGGAGCACAGCCCCAGGGTCCTGTCACAAGGCAGGCACAACAGCCACATCAGCCACAGTGCTCCCCAGCCCAACCTCTGGAGCACCCAGCCAAAGAATTACAACCCGCTGTGGATGGGAGGAGAGGACTGTCCGCATGGGGGTGGCAGGAGAATACTTTTGAACAGTTTAATTAGCACTCATAAAGCACCAATTAAGAAAATGGTTAACTAAACCAAGGATAGAAAGATTTCTTCCAACTATAAAACCCTGAAAATGCAAATTATGAAAATGAAATCACTATAATCAATATTTTAGCAGAACAATACCCACTGGTTTCAGTATGGTACAGACAAAAAAGCACTCATTTTTAGGAAAACAAGACTGCAATAACAAAGTTATGACAAACTCACTAGTAATGAGGAAAGTAAAAACCAAACAATGAGGTACCACTGGTTATCTTACTAGATTACTAGAAACCAAAAAGTCCATCAATATCAAAGTGGCACACTGTGGGGATATAAATTAGCATAGATGATTAGGAAAACAGTTCAAAAAATCTAGAAAAACTGAGTCAGCCTATGGAGCAATTTCAAACTCAAGATAGGAACCCTCAAGGACACATGCAAATATGCACGGAAAAATCTGTGTGATACCCTACAATGCTACGATATTTTGTAGCAAAAAAAAAAAAAAAAAAAGTGACTGCAAAGAGCTGGAACAAAAAGTTCATCTCCTGGGAAAAGGCTAAATGAAATGTGGTATATTTATACAAAGTCATATTCTACAACACTTACAAAAAACAAATTATTATGTTACAACACAGGTCATTCTCAAAAAAGGTAAAATCAAGTCACAATGAAATGTAATTTATAAAACCATTTACATAAATTCTTAAAACCTCTGAATATACATTTTCTATACATCCAGGCAACTATCTAGGTAAAAATAATTTTACAATGACCTATATTAATGCACTGGCAATAAAAGTCAGATTACTTCTGGAAAAAAGGATGGGAAATTACATATGTTTGGGCAGTGGTCAAAAAGGAACCTAATTTAATTTGTAATGTTCTAATATACACAAAAGGAGGTAAAACATTAATTACTCTTAAAAGTAGTTTTAAAAGAACTTGGAAGTAAGCCAAAGTATTAATTTTCAAATCTATACAGGAAACTGTGTCTTTCTACAGTTTTTCCTCATCCTCTTCTAAAAAAGTTCTTTATCTTCCCTCACAAATTTTTTAAAATATCAAATAACATGCTACATGATATGAACATTAACACCACAATAATGATTTGATCCCAATGGGCTCAAACAATGTAGTTTTTATTCTTTTATTACAATACCAGTAAACAGTTAAATCAAAATTAGTCTGTACTTACGCATGTAAGGCAGTTTTTCTGGGCAGGGGAGGTATGGTGAATATGTGAAGTTTTCTGGAAGATACGTCGTTGTTTGGACAGGATAATCACTTGAATTATTACCTTCAGGGTAATCTTAAAGAAAGAGAGACAGAAGAAAGTTATAACCTTAGTAATGCCTTTAGCTTTATGTCTAGTATGAAATATGTCATCATTACTGTGAGGAGACTGTAAACTACAATCTCTAGAAGTACTTGAAAACGATTTCTAGAAAAGACGAGAGAAAAGTAAACCTGACTTTCCAGGTGAGGTCAGGAGAGCACCACAACCTATCACTGCAGACAAACACAGCATCATCATCAACAACCTCATAAGAACAGCTCCTCCCACCCCTCCCTGGCTGGGCCAGATCAAAAGGAAATTATTCCAGAGTTGGGTGGCAGTAATGTTTCCTCACTGCTTCACACAGAACATACTGAAATTTACTCACTCAGCTTACTTTTGTAACACACAGCCTATTCTAATGCTTCAAATTAGTTATTTTCAACCTGTTGGCTATGGCTCCTGGGTGTCTTTGAGTTGTTACAACAGCGGGCCCATTCTCTTTAGAGTCAGTGAGTTACACACCACAGGTAGAGCAGTAGTCTAGGGAACCAAAGTCACATGCCTGCCTTCAAATTCTCCCTCTAGTAAGGATCAGTGTGTACTAGTTTTCACAAAGGGCAGTATGCAGTTTTTCTTCTATGCCTACCTGGTATTGTCATATTCAGATTTCAGTAAAATATTTTTTAAAAAATTAATGATCCCTGGCCTATAAAAACACTCAAGCAACGACCGACTGATTTAGACATGAGCACCTGACCCAACATATGACACAGCCTTACCGTTTCTAAACACAAAACCAAAGAGATCACATGTGGTTTCTTCCTGTAGCAAGGTTGTAAAATACGTATCTGAGCAACACACATATCATTTCCTTCTCTACAGAGGAAGCCGGCCTAAGAGAATGCAGTAAGAGAAAGAGACAAAAACAGCTGACTAAACTACACTCTGACTTCCTGGATCTGACCACAAACAACAGAAAATGTGAAAGTCTAGCAGACACTTGAAAAAAATGTGGCGCTATTATTTCAATCTTCAGTAATCTCCAATGAGAGAGACTGTAAAAGTTAAACTTTCTGACTCATGGATAAATGGTAGGTGTGGTGGAAAAGCCAAAGAAAAGTCAGCCCTTCCCCTGCAGACCTCTGCCTAACGTTAACATCCACTCGTGGGCAAAGGCAGTGATGAGGCCGCAGCCTGAGGGCTAGGACAGCACTTGAGAGCAGAAACATCCCAACTCCAAGCCAATCTAGGGAACAGGGCTCTGCCAGGGCTGCTAAGCAGAGAATGATGGGATGGATGGACAAACGCTCCAGGCCTGGCACCAAGAAAAAAAACAGAATTCTGAAGGGCAGCATGGAAATTCTAGTTATGATTCACAGGACATCAGTGAAGTGTTAACTGTATCACCAGAAAACTCCAACTTGATAAATGGAAACAGGCGATGGTATAACTGCCTCTTCCACCAGAAAGTGGGAAGTGTCTATGAAGCCACTCCCCTGAAGATTCTCCCTGAAGGAGACTGAAAAGCAACTAACAAGAAAATCCTCCAAGTCACAAAGAAAAAGATGCATTGGGTGCTGTTCCAGGTGCCCAAGGACAGATCAGGGCCTCAGAAACTGTCTCCAGGACCACATACTATGTATCTCACTTGTACATATCCAACAGACTTAAAGACACTGTACTAAACATAAAAGTTCCTGTAAGAGTATCCAGTAAGATTCTGATTCTCAAGATGCGTTTAAAAATAGACATATATCAAACTGCAAGTCATATTTTAGAAATGGTTTCCCTTTCATAGATCTTCTAATTTGCAAGTGTTAGGAATCAGTGCTCTAAGCAAGAATCAGGTTTCTGAGATTTCCACTAAAAATAGCTCAGATTATTATGTGAACTTTGACAGCTTTTGCTCATACTCTTTGATGTTTACCTTAAGAGTTATTCATCTTCAATCAACAAGTTGATTTTGCTGCTTATTGATAACATAACTTTTTTTTTCACTTGAAAAGACAAGAAAGCTTTGTTTCAGATACATAGTAAGAAAAGAAAAAAAAAAAGAAGAATTACAAGGACCAGGGATATAGCTCAGTGGCACAGCACCTGCCTAGGAAGCACAAGGTACTGAGTTCAATTCTCAGTACCAAAAAGAATTACTAGAAATTAAAAGTTAATGTCAAAATTTGAAAAATCAAATCAGAGGGTTGAAATAAGTAAAAACATCTGCCCAGAAAGTAGAGAGAGAAAAATAAGAGCAAACACATGATAAAATTAGGAATTCTTTCAAGAGCCACAAATCCAAACAATAGAGTTCCAAAAAAAAAGAGGGAAAAATAGCCAGAAAAGAGAAGAAAAAGCTCCAAATATTCTCTGTGAAATTTCATAACAAGGGGGGCCCCTCAAAGTTTTCAGAAATTAAAAAAAAAAAAAAAAACTTGGGTTGGGGATGTAACCCCATAGTAGAGCACTTGCGCTGGGTTAGATGGGGGTAGGGCCATGCATAGTAACTAGGACCAATATGGCCATAATTCTCACAAGCTATACTGGAAGAAAGAAAACAAAGATGTAAGAATTTCAACAGCCTTCTTCAGTACAGTCAATTCACGTGCTTAGAAACCTAGGAAAAACCAGTGACAGATGCATAGAAAGCTCAGGAAAAGGAGGACAGGGAGAGTTAACCCCCGGTAAAAACAAAAAGTTCTGCAAAACTCTGCCCGCTGATGATTTGAATTTAACTTGTGATGTGACTGTATCAGGGGAAAGGGGGAAATGAAAGTGGAGCATGCTGTAATATACTAAATGCCTTTCTTCCATAATAGGAACATTGATAACTGATAAATCAAAGAACAGAAGAACAGGGCCAGGAGCGTAGCTCTGTGGTGGAGAAAATGCTTAGTATGCTGGAGGGAAGGAAAAAAAACAAGGGAAGAAGAAAAGAACAGCAGGATAGAAACAAAGATAAATGCAGAATAAACTGTTAAAAATCAAAAGCCGTGTGTTTCAAAATAGGTGAACAGAGGAAGAGCCACACTGGAGTTACTCAGAGAAAACCATTTAAAGACTGGTAACCAAAGAAAGGGAGGGACATATATCTTCATGCCAAAATCAATTTAAAATAAGAGACTTGTAGATCAAACAAAACATAGAAATAAGACTATAAAATGGTGAAGCAGCCCACAGGGCTGCCTGTGGGGCTTCTGTGTGTGTACGGAGCAGGAACCACCATTTTGGGAGGTTCCCAAAAAGCTGATGGACTGCAATAGCATGGGAAACTCAAGCCACACAGGATGGATTTGGGCTCTGAGGCCACCCTGGCCTCTTTTGCCTTCCTGCAAACAGAGAATGTTGTAGTCTGGCAGCAAATTTCACCAGCACACCAGGAAGCTGCTGGACTCCCCGAAGGGCCACCAGTCTTGTGTTTTGTTTTGTACGTTTCTGTCAGGTGCCACTGCAGCTAACTGGAAGAACCTCTAGCAACAACAAGGTTAGGGGCCACAGTGATGGTGGAGAAAGTAGTGAAGAGCCTCTTTCCGCCCTGCTCCCAACCACCAGAGACAGAGGGACAAAGGATTTAAACAACCTAAAGCCTCCACAGGGCAATGAGTGGGAAGTCAGCACGCGTGCGCGCGCACACACACACACGCACACACACACGCACGCACACGCGCACACCACCCTGCTCCAGGTGGCAGGAGAGAGGAGGTGGGCCAGCGGGGTGGAACAGAAAAGGCTGCACAGGGCGAGAGGGACCAACTGGACACAGGACCGGGCAGGACCCTGCCTCTCTCTGTTGTCTGAGGGTACACAGTGACTGGCACAGAGACAAGGTAATGAGATGCGGGTGGGCCACCAACAAACATTCAGAAAGTGGCTGGCGGAGGACCCCAGCCTCCACCTCAGCTTTCCAAGGCCAAGATCAGACACTCGTCCAACACGAATCCTACTGCAGACTAGGCAGGGCTCCCAGAGCAGATCTGGGCTCTGGCTTAGACACTGCCACAGAACTGTGTGCACCAGAGGAATTCTATCAGTTTTTTGTTATGTTTTGTTTTCCTTTTTCTTTCTGTTTTGTTTTGGTGCTGGTTTAGGCGTTTACTTTGTTTCTTTGGCTTTGTTCCTCAGTTGTCTTTCTTGATTTTTGACATTTTCATCTGAGTAGATAGTCTCTAGTCTTCCTGGCATGTCTCCATTATTTTTTTGCTTTCTCCTTCACCCTTTCTATACTGTCCTCTTCCCCACTTTCCCAAAGTTTGGGTGATCCTTTTTCCTTTAGCCTTGGTTCTAACAGATTCTCCTCATTTATTGCTGTTTTTCCCCTAATCTTGCTTAAATTTCCCCACTATAGGGTAAAATCACTAAGTGGAAACTCACAATATACAAGTTCCTGGTTTTGTTGCATTTTTTTGTACAACAGTAGATCTTGCTCCTATGAGGTTTGTTTTGTTTTGTTTTACAAAATGTTTATTTACTTATATGGAATTCAGAAACTCCAGGTTGTAACTCATAAGTTACTCAATAAATGTGAATTCTCCAAGTCATGTTTTTAAATTCCATTTTGGGATTTAACATAGAGAGCTCAGATTGAAAGGAACACTAGAAATAAACATGTTCCAAGGCTACTAATGGAAACAGGAGGTGATGGGTTTTGAAGAAGCCACCTTAAGCCCAGGTGTAGGGTCAGACAAACCATCAAAGCCTCAGCCTCAAACACAGAAAAGAACTCAGGGTTGAGAAAAATAAAGAACAGAAAACTTTATTGCTTTTACACAGCCAAGAATAGATAAATGTAGCAAAAAAAAAAGAAATGAAATCTTTGGGAAAGAGATAAGCCTGTTAGTATAGGAGGAAGGAAAGGTTAAGGCCCAAATGGATTTATTCCACAGGCCCACGTTCCTGTATCTATACTTAGGAATTAGTACTTTCAAACCATAAAAACTATACTAAAAAAATATGTGTTAAAACCTCACCAAAGATTCCACTTATTCCAAGAAAGCGAAGACGTAGCATAAACTCTTCTTCCCACTGTAGGCTTTCACTTAACCCAAGGATAAAAATATACACCAGAAAACATTGACAATTGAGGGCCAAAGTATTAAAATCTCAAATAAATATCCCAAAAGGTAGCACCTGTTCATAATGGATAGGGTACCTCTAGCCAACCAGTTAATTTAAAACCAAGCACTTTATTAGAAATCTGTTCCACAGAGGGAACTGAGAACAATACCACTTCATGGAATGTCATCATAGCTGTATTCTATTGCTGGTGTCAAAACTATCATACTACCAGGAAGTACTTCTTTATTACACATGAGGAAAGTAAGATCAAGGAAGGTTGTTATGGTTGATACATTGTGTCAACTTGAGAAGTTTAGAAGTTTAACTGAGAGACTCAGCAGGGAGCCAGGGTTCTTTCTAAATACTCTCATCCTGTGCAAAGGAGGGCAGGAGATTTTGTAAGTGCCATACCCACCCCCCGGGGGTGAGGTGGGGGCTACATACAATATAAGCGAGGAAAAGAGGCTTGTTCTTTCCCCCTTTTGTTCTGGCTGCTTTTGCTGGCTGCTGCCTTGAAGTGTTGCCCCTGTGCCATGCCACCCTGCCTTGGAGCCAGCTGATTATGGACTGAAACCTCCGCAGTGAGCTAAATAAACCTTTCCTTCCTTCATTTTGGGTGTCCAATATTTTGTCCCAGCAACAAGAGAAAAGTAACCAAGACAAAGGTTAACTTAACTTGCTTCAGAGCTCTACCAATTAGTGGCAGAATCAAGGCCAAAAATGTGGATTTCCAAGCTTTTCACTCAGCTCAGGAAGTTGACAACCAGGAAAAAACCAACTATGTCACTTGATATTTTCACCCATAATGAAAAAATTCACTCGTGTTCTGCCAGCCTTCTTTCAATAGTATTTTGGTTTCTTAAGAACTAATATAGTAGGGATTTCAGTATAGCAAAGACCAAAGATGTAGTCTCCACTCGGTACTTTAATCCAGAAGCAGACTAAACAAAGTGGGTATGTCCCTGAGAAGCTTGTTTCATTTTGGAATTGATTCAATTTAGTTTCAGGATTACTCCTATGGTTAAAGGTACCACATTAATAGTTGCCACAGTTGGTCAGTCTCTAACCTGTGCTTGATACTATTGTTCTTGCTAACTGTACTACTTTAGCGAGGGTATATACCTGTTACAATCAGTTGTTCATCCTAGAATGACAACACTGTGATTGTCTGGAGTAATACTTATCACCATAGTCCAGTATCAAAGCACTAGGTGCACTAAGCCAAATGGCAGCTTCTCATCCCTGATAAATTGGGAAGGTAGGATCTTGGGACAGACACAAAGGCCAAAACCAACTATAACTATGAGACACCTCTGAAAAATAGACATTTCCTAGTCTAGTGATACTAGTGATAAAGCTACCTACCATAAGTGATTTAAAAGCAACAACATGGAAAACAAATTAAAATAAAAACCAGAAAATGACAAGGCCCAAAAGCAAAATGCAACACGAGACCTCCTGCCCCAGAGGACAAGTCCAGGAGACAACAAGATAGAAGAAATCAGAAGGAAATGACCTGGATTTTCTGAAATGGTGGCAGCAGAAGTTTTTTAAAAATGAGAAATGAGGCTACAGAAAAAAAAAAAAATCAGATCAAACATAATCTCTCAGGTCAAAAAAAAAAAATCAAAATGAAGAACCTGCTCCATAAGTAGTGAGTAGACACAGATAATTAAAATAAAGAAGCTTAGGAAAAAGATGGAAATGAAGGAAAGTAATAGAACCCATGAAACAGATCCAAGCAGATATTCAGGAGATTAAAAACTCCATTGAAAGTATATGCAGCCAAATGAGTCAAGGTGAGGACAGAGTATCAGATCTGGAAGACAGAACTCTGGTCAGCAATCATGAAATTTCTTAAAAATACTAAGTGATCATGAAAATACAATCAAACAGTTGCAAGATGATGCAAAGAAGAGTAATACAAGAGGGCCAGGGACACAGCTCAGCTGCACAAGCACCTGCCTGGTAAGCACAAGGTCCTGAATTTGATTCCCAGTACAAAAAGAATAATATAAGATTGATCAAAGTCAATGAAAAAGCAAGAGATAGGGTAAACAACAAAAAAACTTGTTCACAGAAATAACTATAGACTCCTTAAGCATGGAAAAAGAATTTGACATACAGGTAAGTGAGACATACAGAACACCAATTACCCATGACCAAAATACAAAGGACCCTTGACTTACAAACTCAATTCATTTGCAAGGGCTGGCAGTAACTCAAGTTGGTTCTAAGTTAAGACTATTTTTCCCATAATTTTAGTATATGTGCTGCCAAAGCAAGCACCATTTTTCCCGTAAGCAATAATGGAAACACCCCTAATGCATTCCAAACCTCCCAAAGTCCACCTTAACTAACCTTTTCATAATACAAAAGGATTGTATAGTATACATAATATACCAAAAACACCAATAATTTTCCTAGTGTATTAACCAAAAAGGTAAAATGTGTCTAGTTTATCTGAAACAATTTCATACCATACTTGGCATTCCAGTTGACATCTTTTGCTTGTAGTAAGGGAGAATGAAATGGAAGGTGGTTACTGCTTGGAAAGAGTCCTCTTCTGGGAGAATATCAGCAACCTAGCTCTCTGGTGTCCTTTTTCTCCTGGGAAGATTCTGTAGCCTCCTAGGGCCTGTTATTGGCTCACAAGGTCTTAATCTTTTAAGAACTAAAATGTGATCTAAGGTTGTCTGCTTCTATATTTTCTTTAAGGCTATTCTTTTGTACTGTGATAGCTTTCTTTACCTTCCCTTCTTTCCTTAGCTTCCATTCTAGCTTTTTTGAGGCCATTCTGATAGCAGTAATTGTTTGACTGTATAAAAGCACTGACCCAAAGCACCTCCACAAGCACACTTATTGGGCTCAGACTGACACATACTTACATATTTTGTGCTGGCACAACAAGTCATTTACAAAGACACAAATGGCCAGCATTGGGTCAAAACTTAAGACTGTGGTAGTAAGTTAACCTAAAATTCTAGTCGCAACTCACATTGTTTGCCCATCTAGCTGGTTGTAATGAGAGAGCCCACTATAAATCTATACCAGGTCATATAATAATCAATATTCCATAAATTCAGCACAAAAACAATATTAAGAGATGTTAGAGAAAAGAAACAAATCACAAATAAAGGAAGGAACATCAGAATCTCAGGAGATTTCTCAACACAAACCCTCAAGTCAATGAGAGCCTGGAGTAGTCTTTCAAGTCCTGAAAGAAAATATCTTCCAACCGAGACTGATGTACCCTGTGCTAAATTATCTTTTCCAGTGCTGAAAAAATAGAATAGTTCTATAACAAGAACAACTGAAGAAATTCATGAACACCAAACCAGCACTCCAAAATGTTCTGAAGAATATTTTAGAAAGAGATAACGAACACTACAAATCCAAGAACAGAAAGAATCCATGGGGCGGGGGGGGGGGGATCCAGAGGAAAAAGACATGGAACAAACAACAGGAAAATAAGATGACAAGGACAGATAAATACATATCAGTTATAATCATCAGTGTAAATGGTCTCAATTCACCATGGAAAACAAACAAACTGGCAGCACAGAGCAAGAAAAAAGACCCAACAATATGCTGCATATAAGAAACACATTTAAACTCAAAAAGAAAGTCATACACTGAAAGTTAAGGAACAGAAAACAATACTCCATGAGACAGACAGGTATCCAGAAACACGTAGGGGTAGCTATTTTATTTGCAGACAAATTCAAGTTCAAGGCAACAATGATTAAGAGACAAATCAGGTCACTATATCCTTCTTAAAGGAAAACTCCAAGAGGAAGAGAACAATCATAAATATATGTACCAAATACCAGCACACCAAACTATATGAAACAAATACTAATGGACTAAACGCTTAATACCATAGTATTGAGTAAACTCAATACCCTAATGTCACAAAGAGACAGATGAATTAAGTGAAAAACCAACACAGAAACATCAGAACTGAACCAACCCTGTGAACAAATGGACAGAGTAGATTTCTACAGTGTTCTACTTCCCAAAAATATAATACACATTCTTCTCAGCAGCATACAGGACCTTTTGTAAAATAGCTCACACACTAACTCCTGAACATACTTAAGTAAATACAAAGGAAGTAAAATTATCCCATGTATATTATCAAATAATAGGGCAATGAAATTGGAAATAGAGGGCAAAATAAACCACAAAAAATACATGAATGTGTGGAAATTAAATAACAGCCTGCAAAATAAACAATGGTACATGGATAAAACTAAGGGAAAAATTAGCGTTTCTATAATTAAATGATAATGCTGATACATATCAGAACTTACAGGACACAATGAAAGCAGTTCTACATGGAAAATCTATAGCAGTGATCTCTCACATCAGGAAAATAAAGTGAGCTCAAATAAATGACCTAATGTTAAACCTCAAAATTCTAGAAAAGTCAAGTAAATTATAAAGATCCTCAGTAAATTATAAAGATCACAGCAGAAATTAAAGTAACTGAGACTAGGAAACAATTCAAAGAATCAATGACTTGAAGAGTTAGTTCTTTGAAAGATTAAACGAAACTATCATACTCTAAGCCAATCTTATCAAAAAAAATAATACTCAAATCCATGCACTGAGTGAGAAAGGAAAAGAGTAAAATCACAACAGAGCCTGAAGAAATCCAGAAAATCCCCTATATCTACTTTGAGAAATCTGCACTCTAATAAGGTGAAAATACAGAAGAAATATACAGATTCCTAGATACATATGAACTCCCAAGGCTGAAACACATGATAGAAAATTCTAAATAACCAAGGTCAGTGAAATTGAAGATGCAATTAAAAAACTACCAACAAAGAAAAAAGCCCAGGTGCTGATAGGTTCACTGATGAATTCTACAAGAAATTTAGAGAACATCTTATGCCACTACTTCTCAAATTCTTTAATGAAACTGAAATGTAAGCAACACTCCCAAATTCAATCCTGGAAGCAAGCATTACCCTGACACAAAATCACAGAAGGATACTACCAAAAAAGAAAACTATAAGCCATTCTCCCTAATGAACATAGACTCAAAAATCCTCATAAGATACTAGCAAACAGAATGTTGCAAATCATCAAGGATATTATACATTGTGACAAAGTAGGATTCACCCAAGAGAGGTAAAGATGGTTCAACAAACACAAGTTACTAGATGTAACACACCATAATTAACAGAGCCAGGACAAAAACACATGATCATCTCAATAGAAAATCATTTGACAAATCCAATATGCCTTCATGATTAAAAACCATACAGCAAAGCCAGGTGTGGTGGCTCATGACTGTAATCCCAGCACTCAGGAGGCCGAAGCAGGAGGATCCTTGAGAGTTCGAAACCAGCCTGGGCTACAAAGTGAGCTCAAGGCCAGCCTGAACTGCATAGTGAGACCCTGTCTCAAAAAGACCAAAAAGAAAAATACAGCAAATTGGAATAAATGGTCTGTATCTCAATCTGATAGAAACCATCTATGACAAACCAGCTGTCAACATCACAGTAAGTGGACAAAAATTAGAAGCTTTCATTCTAAAATCAGGAATGAGACAAGACACTATTACTGCTCCTATATAATTTAGTCTGGAAACATTAGCCATAGCAATCAGACAAGAGAAAGAAATAAAACAATAATGAGAGAAAAAGAAGAAATTAAATTATAACTATTTGCACATGACATGATGCTCTATATAGAAGAACCTCAAAACTCCACCAAAATGCTGCTAGAGTTAACCACCAAATTCAGTAGCATAGCTGGATACAAAGTCAACACATCAAAGAGTATTTCTGCAAAAAATAAGAAGCTCACTGAAAGACAGATTAGGGAAAAAATACCTTTCACTACAGCATCCAAAAAAATAAATTTAGGAATCAATCTAACAAAGAAAGTAAAAGATCTTAACATTGAATATTATAGTACTGTGAAAAAGGAGATCAAAAAGAATGTCAGAAAATGGAAGGATATCCTTTGTTCTTGGGTAGGAAGAACCAAGATAGTGAAAATGAACATACTTCCAAAATTGTTGCACAGATTTAATGCAATCTCAATCAAAATGCCAATAGCATGTTTCACAGTGTTAGAAAAAACAATCCTAAAATTCATTTGGAACCAGAAGAGACCTTCAATAGCAAAAACAATTCTGGGCAACACAGGCAAGGTGGGAGCATCACAATTCCTGATTTGAAAATATACCAAGATAAAAAAAAAAAAAAAACAGCATGGTACTGGGAAAAAAAAACCAAACAGACACGAGGATCAATGGAGCAGATAAGAAGATGCAGAAACAACTCCAAACACATTCAGCCACCTTATCTTTGAGAAAGGAGTCAAACGCTTTCACTGGAGGAAAGATAGCATCTTTAATGAATGGTGCTGAGAAAGCTGGTTTTCCACTTAATGAACACTAAAATTAGACTCATATCTCTCACCAATTGCTAACTAAAATCAAAATGGATCAAAGATCTAAATATTAAAACAGAAACATTTAACCTGCTAGAGCAAAGAATAGGTAGAACTTCTGAAGACATATGAAGGCAAAGACTTTATGAACAAAAGCCCAAGGCATAGGAAATATTACAAAGAATCAACTGGGATCACATATTTAAAAGCTTTTACATTAACGAAAGGCAGTATCAACAAAGTGAAGAGAAACCCCATGGTTCAGGAAGAATTTTTTTCCAGCTGTCAAAGGACTAATATCTAAAATATATAATTCCAAAAATTAGACTCCTCAAATTCAAAGACCTATTTCAAAAATGGGTATCTAAAACGAATAGACACCTCTCAGATGAAGACGTAGAAACAGCTGATAAATAATGAAAAAAAAGTTCAACACCACTGATCATTTCAGAGGTGCAAATTAAAACAACCTGAGGTTCTATCTCTCTCCAGAAGGAAATGTTATTATCAAGAAATTAATCAATAATAAATGCTGGCAGGGCTGTGGGGAAAAGGAACTCTTCTCCATTGTTGCTAGAAGTGTGGAAATTTGTGTGGCGGTTCCTCGAAAATTTTGAATTAGGGATGGGGATATAGCTCAGCAGCACAGTGCCTGCCTGAAAAGCTTGAAGTCCCGAGTTTTATTCCCAGTACCAAACACATGCACGCGCACACACACACACACACACACACACTAGAATTATAGGTTCTATTTGACCCAGTTATCTCCCTTCTCAGTATCTTTCCTGAAAGAATTAAAAACATCACACCACAGGGATATTTGCACACCCATGTTTATAGGGGCATATTTTGTAAAGCTAAATCTTAGAAACAGTTCAAATCGCTATCAACCAATGAATGGATAAAGAAGATGTGCTTTTTAATACAATGTAGTACTACTCAGTCTTAAAGAAGGATAAGCTTGAGACATTTCTAGCTAAATGGATGCACCTTGAGACCATACGCTTAAGTGAAATAAATCAGACATACATTTAAGTTCCATATTGTTTCTCTGGTGTGAGAAACTGAAAGTTTAAATAAGGACCAAAATGTATAACAGATAATGTGAAATAGGAAGAAAATATTTGAAGAGGAAGGGGAACTAGGAGAGGGGGGGCTAAGAAAAGGAAGGGAGGGAAAAGAAAATAAGAAAAGAAGGAAAAAATGGAAACAAAGCTTTTGTAATAAGGAGGGGAGGAGGATCTGAAGTGGGGAGGGGAATAGGAAAAAATAACAAGTAAGATACATCATGTAGAGATACAATTCCTTACGATGAATGCTATCCTTATGTCTAACATGTACCAGTTTAAAAAGAAACAAATACACAGTAATTTAAAGAAAGGAAAAATCTAATAAAGATAAAACAGTTTTGAAGAAAAAAATGCTGTCGTATGTTCTGTTGTTACGGGCATTCTGAAAATGGAACACTTGGCAAAAAAAGGATTCTCTATCTTACCCATTTATAGCAACTCTTTCCACAATTTAGCAGCTCAAAATAGGAAGATAAATAAGGTTGTCCCTAGGATCTACTGCCTTTGTGTGTTCCAAAAGCTCATTTTCTTATAATCCAGGAGCAGAAAAATATAAATATTCCCATGTGATCCTCTTACTGTCATATGGGAACTTTATCGGAGTATATTCTTATCCTGTGTAATTTACTGATTTAGTCACTCACACATGGCCTCTCACTCATATCCAACTTATTGAAATTTCAAGCCCCAAGGTTCCAAGACATTTCTATAAAACAAATTATTAACAGTCACTATGCCTGTGGATTCTGGTGACAAAAAGGGCTAGAGAGACCATTTTCTTCTTCTAGTGTTCTTCACAAAAGAACACATTCATTACTTTTACCAGTTTTAAAGAATAAAATAATTTTTTAGAAACACCTTAAAGACATGTAGTTACAGCATATACACTTCCTTTGAACACGGAGTTTTGAAGCTAAACGTGTTATTTTTGGCCAAATCAGTATAAATAATCCTATGAAGCCGGGGATTTAGCTCAGTGGCATAAGCGCCTGCCTGGTGAGCATGTGGTCATGAGTTCGATCTCCCGTACCAAATAAATAAATAAATAAATAATCAATCCTATGGAGCTCAACTCACTGGAAGACTTAGCAAAATGCCTGCACACTCCAATTCTTTCCCAGTGGTATTTCCTCATATACATCATCTCAATGTATTGCATGTAGTCTGCCTCTCTGAGTATTTCCTTTAACTAAAATCAAAGTCTTTTATTTCTATCATCTAACAAATACTTATGGCATAGAAAACTGCAAATAAACTCCTCACACTGATAATATAACCAATGATTTAACCTTTTGGGAGACTTACTGTAATAAAGCCACAAAATCATTATTCCTGCAAAGATAGATAAGTGAACAACATTCATCAACTTTAACCACTGTTTTCAAAGCTGGGAATGGTTTTAAAAGATTATGTGTGATAGACGAATTCATGAGATCTATCCCAAGTGTTGAAAAGGTAGACATTATCTCATCTAATGAACGGATGAACTCAAAATGCGTCCTGGGCCCTCTTCCTGTTTTCTCCCCCTCCAGAACCACACCCAAGGAAAAGAGAAACATGGAATGAAAACTGCTGCACAGATCTCCTCAGCTCTCACTGGGCCTTATCTGTCACCTGGCAGGAAAGAAGAATTGGGACCAAAGGTTATGTCAATGGCTTTTCTTTTCCTTGCGAAAGGACACTTTAAAGTGGGTGGCAGAAACTTAAGGAGTCACGTTAGACAGGCAGTGCCTGAGGGCTTCCTTTTATGCATCCATCAAATAAGAAAATGTGCGTTATTTATGTCAACCTACCAACCCTAACACTGCAGACCTTTATGTCTGCTTCAGTAATTATTAAATATACCTTGTCTTTCTAATCTGACTGGCTCTACAGGCTACAAAGAAAGGTATTTGGTTATGAGAGGCTATGACTTCATCTATTTACATCTAATGCTGCCTAAAGTCAGGGAGAGTGTTACCAACTTTTTTGACATCGAATGTACTCCTAAATATCATAACCTTTCTACCCTTGATTGCTGAATTTTAAGTCAGCTCCTGTGTATTACTGTGTATTTCTCCTCTACAGTGAAATTAGTTCTTTGTACACCCCATTGGCCATTTTCTCCTTTTTGGCAAAATCGGTACCTATATGAGCCTGTGCAGAACTACTTGGATTATAAATAACTGTTAATGTTTCTGTCTCTCCTAGAAGCCTGGAAGAGAGCCTTAAAGAAAGACTGCTCTAAATGCTATGTCTCCCTATACAGGTAACACAAGCTATACTAACTGTTCGGTAAATGCGGACTACCTGAATCTGGCAGCACCTCAGAGATGCCAACTCACACTCCATTTCCCTTTCTCCTTAGGCAATAGACTCCCGATTTCATTCAGGATACCAGTGTGCTACTGTATTTCCCAGTGCTCTTGCTGATGGCCAGGCAGTGAAGCAGTATACAAGTGAGATGTTTAAAGATTACCGCCTGGGACTTTCAGGAAAGCTCCCTAATAGCAGGCGCCCTATCTGTTCTTCCCCCTTCCTATAGACAAGTTCAAATACACAGACTGGGGCCCATGGTCTCCTGAGGCTGAGTTAACTGAAGCAACACAGCAGAACAGAGGGTGAAAAGCCTGTGACGTCCTAAGCCTCCACAACCACCACAGGTAACGGCTTCCCGACTTTTACAAGAGAACAGAAAGCTTGAAGTGTTTAAGCCACAGTCTTCAGGTATTTGTTAAAACCAAACCCAATTCCTAATTGATGCAATAACCACCTGTCTCCTAAGAACAGATTTCCTAAATGAAACACATGAAAAGTTTTCAGAGGTTCACAAAATAAGTGAACTCTCATCCAAGTATGTATTGGTTACCTCATCTTTACTGAAACTAAGACCTGTTGAGAGAGGAAAGGACCTTTTTGTTTTATGTTTGCTTGCTTGCTTGCTTGTTTGTTTTGCAGATTGCTGGTGGGAGGTAGTATGTTTTTTTGTTTGTTCTTTGGTCCTAGGAGTCAAACTCAGGACCTTGGTGCTTGCCAGGCAGGCACTGTGCCATTGAGCTATATTCCCGGGGCAACACGTAGTGTGTTTTGATCAAGTAATCGTTTCTCTTAATCAAGTTCAGTTCTACAATATGACTTACACACAAAACTTAGTCATATAAATATAGTAATAAAGGTAGTTAATATTTCTTTTCAGCTGAATGATTTTTTTTTTTTTTGGTTGTACTAGGGATTGAAACCAGGGCCTTTACACTCAGTTGTATCCCCAGCCATCACCTCATCACCTACCCTTTTTCAATTTTTATTTTTATTTATTTGTTCATTTGTTTTTTACAGACAAGATCTCGCTCTGCAGTTCAGGCTGCCCCGGAGTTCACTATGTAGCCCAGCCTAGCCTCGAACTCTCTGCAATTCTCCTGCTTCTGCCCCTTAAGCGCTGGGATTACGGTGTGTGTCAACAGGCCCACCCCATTCCCTTTAAACTCTGAGACAGGGTATCACTAAATCACTAAACTGCCCAGGCTGGGATCAAACTTGAGATCTTCCTATCTCAGCTTCTCAGACTGCTGGAATTACTGACATGCACCACCATGCCTGTCTGAATGGGCTTTTGATGAACACTTTCACAATCAACATATTCGACAATCCAGCACTATCCTAATGAATCTTTTTAAAACATTTAGACTTCTTCTAAAATTGACCTATTCAGAAGACTAAAATGCAGATCAGTTAATGAGACTATTCCTATATTATTAAAATGTCAAATATGTTGATACAGTCTTTGTAAAAGAAATTAAGGTTAAAATATTAAAGGAAAACAAAGAGTGTTTCGATTTGTGGCATCCTAAACAAATCAGACAAATGACTAGAATAGATTTTGTAATTGCATGTGTGACATTAAATTGGAAACAGTATCTTACAACCCTGAATCCTTTGAAGGAACTAAAGCTACCACCCATCTTAACATATATTTAAGAAAAGGCACTTATGGTTAGGAGACAGGGAACAGGCAGAATGAGACTATGAGTATGGGTTTGCAGTGACACAAGAAATGTCTAAATCTTTTAACTGTTTACAGTGAGAATACTGGGACTTCCAGGAAGATGACAGAGCCATAAACAGCAGGAAATCAGCCTCTCTGTGATTCAGAATCCAGACACTGGAACATAACAACTTGGGGAAGAAAAGGAAGGAGGAGGTGGATCCCTGGGACCCACGAAGTATCTGAAGGGAGAACTGGAGCCCACAGGCAACGTGAAGAGGCCTCCCTCAACACAGAGAAAGGAAGTGGCCATCCGAGCTTTCTCTCTGACCAACCCTGCTCCTCCTAGCATGAGAGAGGAGATTCTAATCTACAGAGACCCAGCAAAGTCAGGAGACTTCAGCAGGATGGAGCAGAGCCATAGGCTACACACCTGGTGAGTGACTCTAGCCCAAGCATACGCAGGGGATACTGGCCCAGACACCCAGATGCCATTTTAGGGGGCAGCTGACTGAACCCAGGACTCAGAGCATCTGTGGGTTGGCTTCATCTCAGGGCTTTCAGGACTGGGAGAGACAGAAGACATCGAGGTCAGAGCACCGTGGTCAAGGTCAGCAAGAGACACCCAGATACTGTAGGCTGAATGACTCAGGCCCCAACCTCACAACCACAGGCCAAGACCGGCCTGAACTTGTGTGGGGTGAACAGCACCAGAATATGCGCCTGCCCTATTCCTACCGCAGGCTTGCCCTGCTATATCTTGCTGAGAGCATCCAGCATAGAGCTGGGCTCTGTCTGCCCCTTTATCTACCAGTGACAGTGGAGACACACCCTGAACTGGACACTACCACAAAACTGTAGGCCCCAGAAGATAACCACAGGCTTTGAATCAAAGAGAAATCTTTTTTTAAATTTGCTTTTTTTTGCCTTTTTTCAATGTTTTTGTTTTTTCATGAACAAACTGATTTTAGTTTTAATTCTTATTTCTGTTCCTTCCTTTCTTTCCCTCCTGTCTTCTTCACCCGTAATCTTACTTTGTCCTTCAATCCTGTTTCTAATCTCTTTCTTCTCTTTTATTTAATTTTTCCTTTTAACCCTATTAAATTCAAATTTCCTCCCCTGAGGCTAAAAATGCTCTATTGGCAGGATATTTACATATATAATTTTAAAAAAAAATAGAGGAACTTGGAAACATAATGGAAACCTCAGAATGCCCAACACAAGAAAAGACTGTATACCACAAAACAGATTCGAACAGATATCCAGGAGATTAAAAATTCCATTGCAAGTAAACAGAGCAGAATCAACCAAGGTGAAGACAGGAAATTAGATCTAGAAGACGGTCTTGTAATTAGTGATCATCCAATGAAAGACTTCTTAAAAATTGCAAAAACATAAAAAATACATACCACACTACTGGTTGATGAATCAAAGAATGACACAATTTGATCATAATCAATGGAAACCCAAAGATTGCATAAAGGACACAGCCAACTACACAAAACAAACATTAATGCATAAGAAAAATCAGAACTAAAACAGTCCTGTGAACAACAGTCCTGTGAACAAATGGACTTAGATATATATGGAGTGTTCTACGCCACAACAAAATCTACAATTTTCTCCACAGCACATGGGACTTTCTCCAAACTAGACCACATACTAACTCACTGAACATGATTAAGTAACTATGCAAGAATTAAAATTATCCCATGCATATTATCAGATCATAGGGCAATAAAATTGAAAATCAATGGCAAGAGAAACCACAAAAACTGCATAAACACATGGAAACTATATAACACAATCTGAATAACCAATGAGTCACAGATAAAAATAAAGAAGAAATTAGTTTCTACAATTAAAAGATAATGACAATACAATATACCAGAACTTATAAGTTCTACAAGAGAAATTTATACAAAAAAACAAGAGGGAGGGAGGGAGGGAGGGAGTGAGGGAGGGAGGGAGGGAGGGACAAAGACAGGGGGAGGGAGAAAGAGAAAAATTTATAGCAATGAATTCGTGCGAGAAAAACAGCAAGCTCAAATAAACAACCTTGAACTTCAAGCTTTTAGAAAAGAAGTACCAAGTCAAGCACAAAGCTAATATGAGGGAGGAACTTATTACAATCTGAGCAAAAATTAATGCAACAGAAACTACAAAAACACTAGAATCAAAGAATTAGTTTTTTGAAAGATTAAATAAAATTGTTACATCCTTAGTCAACCTTATCAAAAAAGGAAGAAAATACTCAAATCCATGTACTAAGAAAAGTGTGAAGTCACAACAGATCCTGCAGAAATCCAGAAAATTACCAATATCTACTTTGAGAAATCTGCACTTTACTAAAGTGAAAAACACAGAAGAAATACACAGATTCCTAGATATACATGAACTGCCAAGGCTGAAACTCATGACAGAAAAATTCTAAATAACCAAGGTCAGTCAGTGAAATTGAAGATGTAATTTAAAAACTATCAACAAAGAAAAAAGCCCAGGTGCTGACAGGTTCACTGATGAATTTATAAGAAATTTAGAGAACATCTAATGCTGTGGCTTCTCAAACCTTTAATGAAGTTACAAAGGAAGCAATATTCCCAAATTCATTCCTGGATGCAAGCATTACCCTGACACCAAAACCATAGAAGAATCCAACCCAAAAAGAAAACTGCAGGCTGCCAGGCATGGTGGTTCATGCCTGTAATCCCAGCACTCAGGAGGCTGAGGCAGGAGGATTGTTGTGAGTTCGAGACCAGCCTGGGCTACAAAGTGAGCTCAAGGCAGCCTGAACTGCATAGCGAGACCCTGTCTCAAAAAAGACAAAAAAAAAAAAAAAAAGAAAAGAAAACTGCAGGCCAATCTCTCTAATAAACATAGACTCAGAAATCCACAATAAGATATCGGCAAACAGAATGTAGCAAATTATCAAGATTATACACTGTGACCAGTTAGGATTCATCCCTGAGATATATGGATGATCTAACATACGCAAATTATGTAACATACCATATTAACAGAGGCAAGGCCAAAAACAAGATTATTACAAGAGATGCAGAAAGAGTCTGACAGACTTCAACAACCATTCACAAAAACTACTATACTGCAAATTGGAATAAACAGTCTTTATCTCAATCTGATAGAACCCATCTATGACAGACAAACAGTCAACATCATACTAAACAAAACTGAAACCTTTCATTAAAATCAGGAACAAGGCTAGATTTCCACTATCACTACTCTTAATATAATTCTGGAAACATTAGCCTGAGCAATTAGACAAGAGAAAGAAAGAAAATAAGGAAAGGATAGGAAGTCAAATTATCACGATTTGGGAATGATACGATACTCTACACACAAGACCCCTATGTCAAAGATGAGGTGCTTGCTTAAGGTGCATGCACCAAAATGCTTCAAGAGTTAATAATCAAATTCAGTAGCTAAGATGGATACACAGTCAACACTCAAACATCAATAGTATTCCTGCAAAAAATAAGAAGCTCACTGAGAGACAAATTTGGGAAAAAATACCTTTCACTACAGCATCCAAAAAAATAAACTTAGGAATCAATCTAACAAAGGAAGTAAAAGATCTTTACATTGAAAATTATAGTACTCTGAAAAAGGAGATCAAAGAAGATGTCAGAAAATGCAAAGATATCCTTTGTTCTTGGGTAGAAAAAACCAACATAGTGAAAATGGACATAGTTCTAAAATTTTTATACACATTTAATGCAATTCCAATCCAAATACCAATATCATCTCACAGTATTAGAAAAAGTAACCCTAAAATTCACATGGAACCAGAAGAGACTGTAAAATATCCAAAGGAATTCTGGGCAGCAAAGGCAAGGGGGGGCATCACAATTCCTGACTTGAAATTATACTACAAAAGTTACTGTCATTTAAAAAAAAAAAAAAAAACACCTGAGGATCAACGTAACAGATAAGAAGATGCAGAAACAGCTCATCTTTGACAAACGAGCCAAACATCTTCACTGGAAAAATAGCCACTTTAATGAATGGTGCTGGGAAAACTGGCTTTCCACATGTTGAAGATTAAACTCAACCCATATCTCTCATCATGTACTTAACTAAAATAGAAATGGATCAAAGATCTAAATATTAAAACAAAAAGCCTAAGTCTGCTGGAAGACCAAGTAAGTAAAACTGTTGAAGACACAGGTATAAGCAAAGACTTTATGAAAGAAAGTTGATTGCACAGGAAATATTACAAAGAATCAACAACTGAGGCCACAACATATTAAAAAGCTTTTGCACAGAAAAAGAAAATATTAACAGAATAAAGAGACAACCCATAGTGCAATAAAATTTTTGCCAGCTGTTGCTCAGACAGAAGACTAATACCTAGAATACATAAAGAACTCACAAAAATCAGACCCCTAAATTTAAAGACCCAGTCCAACAACGGGCATCTGAAGTGAATAGACACTTCTCAGAGGAAGAAATAGAAACAGCAAATAAATACATATTTCCAACTTCAAAACTACTGGTCATTCAAGAAATGCAAATCAAAACAACACTGACATGCCATCTCATTCCAGAAAGAACAGCTATTATCAAGAAATCAACCAATAACACACAGTGGTGAGGCTGTGGGGGAAAAGGAACCTTTCTCCACTATTGGTGGGAGTGTGGAGCACTCAAAAAACTAAAACAAAACAAGAGGTTCCATTTGACCCAGTTATCCCCCTTCTTGGTATACACATTCCTGAAAGAGTTAAAAGCATTACACCACAGTGATATATGCATTCTCATGTTTACAGCAGCACAATTTGCAATAGTTAAATCTTGGAAACAGCCTAGATGTCCATCAACAGATGAATGGACAAAGAAAATGTGGTTTTTATATACAATGACATACTACTTTGACATAAGCATAAACTTGAGACATTTTTAGATAAACAGATGCACCTTGAGACCATACTTTTAAATGAAATAGATGAGACACACATGTTTAAATATCCTAACGTTCCTCTTATGTTAGAAACCAAAAGTGTAAATAAGGATCAAAATGGATGACAGAGTTATTGGAAAGCAGGAAGAAAATGCTCAAATGGTAAGGGGAACAGGCGAGGGGGAAGGAGGAAAAGCAGCAAAGGAAATGAGAAAAGTAAGAGAATAAAATGGAAAAAAATGGAAACAAAGCTTTTGTATCTAAGGAAGGCAAGAAAGGTTGAAGGGAGGGAAGGGAAATGAGAGAAAAAAAGAAAAATCAAAATGTATTACATACAGGTACAAATTCCTACAACAAATGTGATCATTATGCAGACAAAAATTGTGGCAGTAAAATTAATTTTTTAAAATGGCAATACTGTGTAGCAAGTGTAAGAACTGGAAATTCCACTGGGCCCTTTAAAGTAGCACCATAGCTACAAAATGAGCTCAAGGCCAGCCTGAACTGCACAGTGAGACCCTGTCTCAGAAAGACAAAAAATAAAATAAAATAAAATAAAATAAAATAAAATAAAGTAGCACCCATAATCCCTTGGAAGACACTGCAGGAACACTACCGTGAGAAGCATTACCATTCTTCCACGTCAAACTCATTTCCACCATTTCACTTTGTATGACCTTACTTAGTATGACCTACTAGACCATAACCTTGAGTTTAATGGAGATCCTATTTCTAAACATTCTAAGAAGAAAAGAGTAGCTACATGGTTCTAGTTTTCTTTAGCTCTTTAAGATAGTCATACAATTATTAAGAATATTCTATAATTAAAAAGTGTTTTCTTATAATTAGAACTACGTGTTTTCTAGACATAGTTGGGAAAATATTTTTTAGGAATAATGGGTATAAACAATAGTATAAGTCATTAAGCTGCAAAAGTTATGACTTCGTGATGAATTTCTCTTAAATACAATAGAGAAACTGCAAACTTAGAGTTGCTCTTCACTAAGTTGTACTTCGTACCAAAGCCCGTCACCTAAAGTATGTGACAGCTCTGTTTGGCACAATCAATTAATCTACCAGTACACATAGTAGAAAATGCCTTCATCGTTATCAGGGAGTTACTTGGAAGCAAAACAAGAGTTTAAAAGATCTGGCTCACTGGGTCACTAAGATGCAAAAGCAAACCAAGATAAAAGAGGAAGCAGCCTCACCTGTGCCATTGAACGTTGTGTTTTTGTTTGTGTACAGTCTGATCATGTGTCCTATTGTCTTCACATTTTCTCTCAGCATTATACCTCGAGCTTGTACCATAAAGAGATATGTGTTGGCTAGAAAAGAAAAAAGACAGAATGTCATAACACAGTGAGTCTTTATTTAATCAAATAAAATTCAGAATTAGTGAATTTCACAATAAACTGATTCAATTATTATGCTGATGAGGAAAAAAAATGTAAGATCAGTTCCCACTTTAAAAGTTTACAAAAACAGGGCTGGGGATATAGCTCAGCATACAGCGCCTGCCTGACAAGAGTGAGGTCTTAAGTTCAATTGCTGGTACAAAAAAAAAAAAGTTCACAAAGGTAGGGATACCTTATCCAACAGTAAATACACCACAAATCACCATAATCTAGTATGGATACAGATCTCATAACTGATTCTGAAAGTAATGTGTTGGGGGGACAGAGTGAGCTACAATCAGAATCTATTTTGGTAATTTCCCTCAAGTGTTAATTACTTGAACTTTTATATTCCCTTTCCATCACAAGTCTACCTACCAAGATAGGAAAAATAAGTGCCACCAAAAGTCAAGGTGCATTTTAAGACTGCTCAATGTAATTCTTTGCACTGTGTACTTCAACACAGGTGGTGCTTCCTTCCTGTGAGAGAAACTGTCAGCAGACACAGACTGCCCAAGCCCCTGGGGCTCTGCACCCAGCCTCCTCAGGAGGGCAGGGGACTGGGCCCTGGGTTCCAAAGAGTGGGTCTCCACTCTGCCCGGGCAGAGCAAGCACAGGGACAGATTGCAGGACCAGTTTCCCAGTTTTAAAAAACCGGCATGGCGCCAGATGCTCTCTAAAGCCTCCACCTCTCGAAATTCTCTGATCACAAAGTGAGAAAGTCAGAATGCCACTCACAGACACGGCAAAGACAAGGTGGTAAAGCTCAGTCCACCACTGTCAATCCTGAGAGCAGCCACAGCAGAGCACTGCAGTGACACTCGAAGAATAAACCTGAGTGAAAAACTAAGAACCCAAAGCTAATTTTCTGGGCCCTGCTCAGCCTCAAGATGGCACAGAGATGAGCGAAACATCTGTATTTACCACCTCCTTCCCATGTCTCATGTACATTAGAACTTACTCAAAGCACGTATGAGCACAGAGTAAGTAAAATGGTACAGGAGCTGAATTTTTTTTCTTTCACTTTCAATGAATAAAAATTTTTAAAAAAAGTTTTACCTAGGTTTTACCTCCACCATTTTTAAAACTGTGACGATACACTTTTTAGAAAGCAATACCACAATCAGACTTAACTTGTCTAGGCTTGAATTTATCATACTCGATTATCACACTATGAGATTTACTGTATTTCAGCACTTGAGTGGACTTTAAAAGGATGAAGAAAAAGAGATAAAGAGAAAAAAGAAAACTAAGGTAAAACCAGCCAAAAGTATTGGAAATGTCTAACAAAAGTCAAACTAATACTAACAACTCTACATAACCCAAGACCTAAAGTTCAACAGATACAAGGGAAGAAGAGATAGCAAATAGATTATTAATGCCAATTGGCTGATTTGAATATTTTTGGATCCAAATTTGTTAACTATAATATAAATAGAATATTAATTCTATATCAGACTACTCAAAGGCCTAAAATAGAGCAGAAATGCCAGAATTTTAAAAAACAAATAAATAAAGACT
The DNA here is from genome assembly GCA_004027455.1 of Hydrochoerus hydrochaeris. Taxonomy (NCBI): domain Eukaryota; kingdom Metazoa; phylum Chordata; class Mammalia; order Rodentia; family Hydrochaeridae; genus Hydrochoerus; species Hydrochoerus hydrochaeris. The sequence continues at coordinate 24,240 of PVLA01005221.1, read as the reverse complement.
TCCAAAAATGGTATTAGACCTAAGAAAGGAGATGTTAGGTATGGGCATTTGTGCAAAATTCTATGTCTTAGAAGTATAATTTCAAAAAAGTATAAAGTTTATGGCCATAGGTCACAAAACGATTAAGATGTAAAAAGATTACTGATACTACCTGTAACACAAGAGTGAATTATTTACTCAAAGAGTTCATTTACTGTTCATTAGTTGGATGAACAAAAAAGAAGTTAGACACCAAGCTCTCCAAATGGGAAATCTATTAGTTCACTTAAAATCACTTACAGCTAATTGAGTTACATTCCTTAGGTTAATGGTCCTCATGGATTCAATCCCTAAAGATAAAAAACTCATTCTGGAATGAAATTGAATTTAAGTACATAGTAACTGTTAGTAGGAAGAAAGTGCTGTATTAAATTGTTGGAAGAAACATAAGAATGGTTCTGATTTTCCGGTTTCCAAATATCACACCACAGTCAACTAAATATTTACTAGGTATCATTAAAATGTAGTATCTTATTAAGAAAAATTCAAGAGTATGTCTTTATCCAAAATTTTTATTCTAGTTTATAAGAAACTACTCTTCAGAAAACAAATAGGAAGTTATTTCTTTGCTTTGTCCTTGGTGGGGCTTTGAGCAATTCACAAATACACTAAAAACACCACTACTTAACTAAACCCATGCTGTATGTTCTTTTATTTAGCTCATTTTCTATTTGCCTCTGCATGACACACAAATATAACCTATTTAGCACCTATGTTTTCCAGGTGGGTGGGGTCTACAACACCGGGAGGCAGCTCTTCAAATGTCAGCAGGGCGGGAATACAGCTCAGCAGCACTAGCGCCTGCCTGGCAAGTGCAAGGTTGAGTTGCATTCCTAATTTAAAAAAAAAAAAAAGTCACTATTTCATAAAACTTTCCAGGTATCTTACCAGCATTTGTTAAGAGATTGAAAAACCTGCTTCATCCTCCATTAAAGAAAATAAAGAAATATATCTTCTATAAAATTGTCCCCTTTTCAATATCTAGCTGTGGCCACTGTGCACACTGTTGAGTACACAAGATAAGAGGAGCTGACATTGTGCAGGGGCCTAGAAATGGTTCCTGGACTTGGAAGGACTCTAACAACATCCCCCTTATGCTGAGATCCACACTGGCACAATTTCCAGGTCTCTTACAAAAGAGAAGTCAGGTAAAGAGGGCTACTTCTGAAGGGAAACGATGTTGGTTAGGCAGTCAGGCACACACTTACATTAAATGTAGGAGTGGAGCTAAGAAAGATGGACTAGAAATCACAACAGTGGGAAACAGTCACATAAAAGTAAAAGCTTGACCTAGAGTGGTGAATTACCAGGAAAATTTTAAGGCGGTAAGAAGGTAAAGACCAAGGTACACACACAGACCACAAAGAGGCACAAAGATTAATGATTCCAAGATGAACCAATCTGAGCCTGAATCCAGTGAAGAAGTTAATGGATGAAAGGAGAAGAGAGGGAGAGGAAGGGGAAGAGAGGAGGAGGGAAGGGACAGGGGACCAGGGAGAGGGGATGGGGAGGAGAGAGAAAGAGAACTTGTACACCCATGAGCTCTAGAGCAAGTGGCGGAGGGATGGAGAAGGGAGACAGACCCTCCCGGGGCGCGGTACCCTAAGTGCCCGCCTCCTCCAACCAGGCTTCAGCCTCACCTCCCAGCATCACCTCCCCACACTCACACCTACCTCTGAACTCCTCAGTGATAATCCACTGATGAGGATCACACCCTCAGGACCCAATCACCTCCCAATGACCTCCCAAACCTCTATGAGCACATCAGACTTTAGCAAGATACCCAAGCTGTAAGAGTGCTAATACGATTCCCATTTGTTAGAGACCACTACCCAGAGGCTCTGGGCAGGATTTAAAATTAGCCAATTGGCTTTCTACGTTTATCTGTGAGTCTGTCCTAGGCCTCAGTCCCTGGCCACGGGAGCTGATTCATAGTAAGTGAACCTCCATGAATCACTGGTCCAGGCTGAGGCCTGCAGCGGCCTGTGAGGCCAGAGACACCTCAAAGGGCAAGATAAGGCCACAGCTGAAGACACCTTGGCTCCAACACTAGTTAAGTAAATACAGACTGCAGCAGAAGGAATTTCACTCCTGCAGTCTCAATCCTGCCATAAATGTCATCTTGGAGATAAGACACTTCTCCCAAATAGGCGTAATTTACTACTTGGCAACTCCTTGAAGTGACTCCCAAGGTCCTGCTCATTGCCTGCACTTTCCTCAGTTTCCCCGCCCTTTGTTGTTGGACCTAATAAAAATAAGCGGTCCAGAAAAGTCTTTGTCTTAGCCCTCAGCGTCTCGAGCTCAGATAAAGGGTTTTGACTCTCCTGCAGCCCTAAAATCATATCACTTGTCTCATTTTATTTAAGCCTCTGCCGTACACTCTTAGGAGATTGGGGATCTAGGTCAGAACCCGATACCCATTCTGTAGACACAGAAATAATTAACTTGCCCAACACTACACAGTTATTAGCAAGTGGTGTAGCAGGCTGGCTACAGTGAACTATCAGCACAATCATACCATTTTCTCTCTGAATGCTAAAGTCTTTAAGAAATCAGCCTGCAAGAAACCAGTTTCTAGCACTGAGGATTTGGCTCAGTGGCTCAAGTGCTTGCCTAGTAAGTGCAAGGTCATGAGTTCAATCCCTGGTACCAAAAAAAAGAGTAAAAAAAGGAAGAAACCAGTTTCTTTAAGAAACAAAGGAAAAATAAATACTTCAATAGACAGTGACAGCTGGATATGGTGGCACACACCTATAATCCCAGCACTTGGGAGGCTGAGGCAGGAGGATCACTGTGAGTTCAAGGCCAACCTGGGGTATAAAGTGAGTTCAAGACCAGCCTGAACTGCATGTCAAAACCCTATCTCAAAAAAGACAAAGACAGAAAGACAAAATTAAAACATCCTTTCAGAAAAAGAAAATCACAGATGGTAAAGTCTACAAAAGGTTCTTTGGCAAAGAATGACTGAGCATAACTACACCTTGAGTATTAAAAGCCAGAGGAAAGAGTAAATAATTTGTAAGGCTGAAAGCAAAGAGTAAGGAGAGAAAGATTTCCTCTGACCGGTGAACAGGGAGAGGCTCTGAGAGCACAGGTGCAGAGCATGCCCAGGGAAGGAAAGCCCAACCTGACAAGGACTTGGCAGAAATGGGAAACAGGCAGAAACAGAAAGGAAGGTAAGAGAACGACAGGTCGCTGTGAGGACGAGGTGTAAGGTGACAGGGGAGGAACAGCCACACATGGACTTGAGAAAGGCTGCGCGGGAAGCACAGATCACAGCTGAAGCCATCCAGCACACAGGGGCGGGAGGCACGGAGCAGACTTCCTGCCGGGCTCGGGGGACAGCAGCGGGAGAACTGAGTGAAGCTGAACACATCGAGCCAAGGAAGAGCTGCTGAAATCTTCCCAGGATGCAGCACACTGGAAAGTACAGATTTCTAAAGAAAAGGAGGCGAGTTAACACCCAGCTGAGTACCAGATCAGACATTGCGCTAAAGACTGTGTATAAATATATGAAAACATACACCTAAATATAAGTGGTTTAGGTCTCATAAACACCTGTTGTGGATCAAAAGGATGCCCTCCAAAAGATTTGCCCATATCCCAATTCCCAGAACTCTGAAGCAAGTTATGCAGCTTGAATTCAAAACTCAGGATTCAAGCACAGGTCTGAAACCAATCTGAGGGGTAGAGATTTGGAAGAAGCAGTGAACAAAAATCACCAAAGGAGAGGGAGTGACAAGAAAAAAGAAATCTTCATTGTAAAAACTGTGAGAAGTAGGGCGTGGTGGCACACACCTATAATCCCAGCATTTGGGAGGCTGAGGCAGGTGAATCGCTGCAAATTCTAGACCAGCCTGGGCTACAAAGTGAGCTCAAGATCAGTCTGAACTGCTTAATGAGACCCTGTCTAAAAAAAGAACAAGAAAATTGTGACAGAAGTAACAATCTGAGGAATAAATCAGTCTTTAGCACAAAGAGCTAGAATCTAGAAGAAGAGATACTTAAGTTTGGGGAGAGAAAATGGTTTTTTTCATATTATCTACAACACATACAAAGAAAAAAACAATGTAATGGAGAAAAAGGCAAAATACCACTTACAGTCACCCAAATAATGTAAGGGGGAAAAAAAGTAAAACACCAGTTACATTCACTCTTCACATTAACTACAGATACCTGATCAGATAGCTCTGAATGTCTAAGAATTCACAATAATCTTTTAAGTATGTTTCAGATATTAAAAAGTTATCTTCTTTCTACACTTAGTATCATGTTCAATACATCTCCAGAAATTACTCATCCATGTTGGTAAAGAAAAATATACTGTATTATCACCAATAATAGTGGTATAAACCCCAGGAAACCCAGATTGTATATGAAATATCATTCATACTTTGCCTAAGACTAAGGCATTACTCAGACTAGAAAAACACTAATAAACTTTGATGTTGTGCCAGGCTGTTAAACACTTCCTTTTATGTCCAAGTTCTATTTAGAGAGTATTTTACACAAGCTGATAATAATGAAAAGTCAGGTATGGGTTCAAAGAAATCCAAAGAAATCTGTTGTGAAAGGAACTACCAACCTACAGTACCCTGTTCTCCATCTTTCAAGCAAGTCATGGGCCGACTAATAAATGCAGAGAATTAAAAAAATTCTGTATTCACAGACTGTCTTATTTTTCTTGATGCTAAGACAAAATACCCAGCACTCAAAGTTAAAGGAGAAAAGGTCTATTTAACTCAGTTTGTAAAGGTTTCAGTCCGTATATGGCTGGCTTCAAGGCAGGTGGTACATAGCAGAGGGGCAACAGTTCATGGTAGCAGAAGACAGCAAAAATAACAAGTAAATGGGGGACTTAGCTCAGTAGCATAAGTGCCTGCTTGGCAAACTCGAGGTTGTGAGTTCAATCCCTGGCACAAAAAAAAAAAAAGCAAGAACAAGACAAGCCTCTTTCTGTTCCTTATACTGTATCCTGTTTAGGATTAGGGTGGTGCCAATCCAATCAGTGGACTGGTCCAGCAATCACCCACCATATATATATGCAGATCTACTTCAGATCTGAGCCAAGAGCTTGTTTGCTGACAAAAAATATTAACATGATACTCTTATTAACAGATATCCTTAGCACTTCACTCTGCAGGTAACAGTTATAAATTATTTTTGGAAATTGATGTATTTGACTACTGAACATGGTTAAACACAGAATATACTTAAAAATGTACACATCAGGAAAAAACTTGTATTAATATTTCAATATTAATTTATTGAGACATCATAAGATTAATACAAGTTACCTTTGACCTCTGCAATTACAAGAGGTGCTCAGAGTGGTGGCCATCTGCCTCCAGACATTTATTATTAGTACGGTGAACTTCTGAAGTGTGTATACATTTTTTGGGCAGAATCTATATATAAAAATAAAAACATCTTCCCATAGTCTTCTATTATTAAAAATTTTCAGATATTTATTTTCTGTGATTCTTCAAGGGGCCTTTGACTTCTCTCTAAAGAACAAAGATCCTGAAGAGATACAAACTGCCTAAAACAATAGAAGTGCTTTTATAACAATCAGATTAGCAGTTCAGCTGAGTTTAAAGGCAGTTTGATAATTTAAAAAGTATCCTCTGGATGATCTACTAATATGAAAACATTATCTGACAGAAGATATCCATGAGCTCTGTCCCTGTAAACTCACTATGCTAGTTACCTGACACAAAATGCATCGCTTCCTTCTAGCATTATAGGAACCCTAAGTGAGTTAATGAACCACACTGGGAAAATTAGAATCAGGAGGACATGAAGGCATCTTTGAAGGAAAAAATGCAGGCAATTAAACAGATTTTAAAATCTAATCAAGAAATTCAATGATAGATTAAAAGATCAAACCATAAACAAACATGCCTGGAAACATCATAAAATTGTTGAAAATTAGTGGTTTCAAAGTACATAAGCAGAATGTGAAACAAACCTCTATCCGTTATGTCAGCACAAGTGCCTGCCTGGCAAGTCCAAGGTCTTAAATTCAATTCCTGGTACCAAAAAAAAAGAATCTCTATCCATTTAAGAACTCTACTTAGTGGAGCTAGGGATAGGGATTTAGCTCAGTGCCATAAGCGCCTGCCTTGCAAGTGCACTGTCATGAGTTCGATCCCTGGTACCGATTAAAAAAAAAGAACTCTACTAAATGGGGTGGGATGGGGGAGAATTAACTGAACTGTTTTACTACCATGCCCAATTTCCTTTTCATAATTAAAACATGTTTTGGATTTCAACTTACTTAGTAATAATAAGAAAATGACTCTAAAACAAAAAGCAGAAAAGGAAACATTAGGTAAGAAATGAATTTCAAAGACATCCAAAGGGAAGTGAGGGGAAGGGAATGAAAAAGAATTACGATGTGTTACACAGAGGCACCAACTCCCCCTGATGAATGCAATCATTACACACTGCAAACATGGACTAATTAAAAAAAAAAAAAAAAAAACCTAAAACCCAGAGCATATTCTTAAATCAGTAAACAAGACAACTTATAATTTTCTATCTTCAGTATCTTGATTCAAATGAAAAAGCCCAATTTCTCTTTCCAAGAGTAAAACTGGAAACTGCACTACAATTAGAAACCATAATTTCTTTTTCTCTTTTAAAAGGCATGTTCTTACTGTTGCCCAAGGTGACCTTGAACTCCTAGTTCAAGAAATCTTCCTAACTCAGTCTCCTAAGAAGCTGAGACTACAGTTAAGTAAGCCTCACCATGTCATTAACTTCATTATTAAAAAGACAATATAGGTAGCATGGTTTCAGAAAAACCACACTGACATTTGCAAGCCTCAAATATACAAAAACAAAACAACAGAATATCTCAATCAAGACATGGTGTTACAACAAACCTCATACTGCTGCTACTATTGTACACAGAGTATTTTAAAAAGACTTCCAGCCAAAGGAGACAAAATGTTATTCTGAAATTACTTATATTTAGTAACCTAAAATGCTATATAGTGCTTTAAGAGATTTTATTACTCTTGTTAAGTAAATTACAATGTATCTTTCTAATAATTAAGCACTGTAACACTTTCAGGATTGACCTATGACCCAATCCTCTAGTTACCAGACTCATAAAAGAACACATGATGTGGTTGTCTTAAACAATGTATCTGCCCATTTCCTTTCTGCATGAAAACTTTACCATTCCAGAGAGCCACTCCTGTTTGAAAACAAGTTAATCTGGTTTTCAAAATGAAGATTAGTTCTATGAAAGACTAAATGATGTAAGACGATCAATTTAGTAAGGTAAAATGAGCACTTATTCCCACCACCACCCACCCCTCATCATTTGAAGTGTTTGTCAGAAACAGTTCCAAAGCCACAGAATTACCTAGGGTACACATTAAAAATGACTCAGAATCGCAATCTCAATCACCTGCGATATTCCTGGGATATAAGCTTATTAAAGCAGCCCATCTTAAGGAAGATCTAGGCACATTCATATTTGAAAATCAATGTTTCCAGTAATTTTCAAAACATAACTAATAACAGTTGTAACAACCAAACCCAAGTGAATCTTCCATATTTCATATTAATTAAACTTAAATAATCCTCTTTTACATAACTTTCTAATGTATGCATAGTTCATTCAGACACAAGGCACCTATATTCATCCTTAAAGAATATACATGATTTGATGAAGTCCAAACCTTTACAAACTCAAGTAATCAACCCTAACAATAAAGATGAAACAAAAAACTATTTATTACACCTTCAAGGAAAAAAAGGTTAGCTACAAAATTGCTAACTAATACATACCCTCCTAAACATTTTGCTGTGCCACACAGCCAAAAATACAACTACTGACATAAAATAAACACCCTGTAAGCTAACTCTCCTATTTCAACTGAGTAGGGTTTTTGCTGCAGCTTAAAACTGCCAAAGTCTGCTACAACTGGTTTTATCTATAGGAGCCTGACCATAAAACACAGAAAATCAAACTGGCCCTATTGAAGAAGTATACAGTATGCACCAGAGAATTTAAAAAAAAAAAAAAAAAAGAGGTAGGGACATCACCTAAAATTCTCCAGTTGAGTCCTAGATCTAAGGTTTAAACACCAAGTTATGATTACAGAAAACATTTCCACTTTGCAAAGGCTTGTCAACAGCATTACATGTATCCTCAGAAGACCTACTTTCAACCCTTAATTGACCTCCTCTGAAATTTAAATCACAGTATTACTTGGACACTATATTCTTGGTTAGTATCCTGACAAGAGAGAAATGGCATTTTAAATCTAGTACTAAATGAAGTCCTCCAGGAATTAAAAATCATCAGCAAGGTAAGGGGGAAAGGAGAAAAAAAGAGGAATAAAGAAGTAAGGTAGGATGCTCTGTTTAAAGGGGCAAACTGCAGGTTCAGCCTGTGGTGACAAACATACTGAGGAACCCCAAATGCAGCCGAGGAACCCAAGCTCTAGAGGAACCACTCAGCAGCACTTCAGCCTCCACACCTAGCTCCAGGCAAACATCAAAGACAGGCTTGAAAGGGAAAAGGAGGCATAAAACCATGCAGGCCAAGGGCCAGGTGGAGGAGCAGGTCTGCTCCTTGCCTGGAGGAGCTGGGGTGCTGTCTGGCCAATAGCACAGACCCAGGGACTGGGGAATATTAGGGATCTGGGCTGCCTTCCCCAGGCAGCCCAGAAGGACATAGGCAGGAAGGACATCTCTTCCTCACTCTCTCTCTCTCTGTCTCTCTCTCACTCTCATTCATCTTGTTGCTTTTGCTATTTTTCATGTACATGAGTTGTCACTCTGCCTTGGAGCCAGTGAATTATGGGCTGAAACCTCCACAAACTGTGAGCTAAATAAACCTTCCCTACTTTAATAATAATAATAATAATAATAATAATAAATAGAAACAAAGGAGGGAGAGCAGGCCAGCCCTCTCCAACTTTAACAAGTACTCATCTATCCTCACTTGGAAATGTGTAAGGAAAGAGCATTTCTAAGGCCACTAACTAGAGTGAGTTCTGGTCAGTTACATTTGTTTGTCTTCTGTATTTCTTTACAATTTGCATAAAATCTGTTTCACTGTCATTACCTTCACTACTGAGACTATTCAAAAACAGTTTTGGTTCTCTTCTACATACAGTAGTAACTCTTCAAACTGATTAAGAGAGAGCTCATATTCTTCTGAATCTTCAGTTCTCCAGGCAAAATGATCAGTTCCTTTGACTCAGGCAGAAGAGTCAGACATCCAACAGTGCATGCTCAGCTTCTCCAGGGGTTCATTTCAGCCCCTCCAACAATGCTGCTGTGTGAGACTCTGGACAAGAGACAATCTCTGGGAGTTTGTCTTTCTTTCCTTCACAAAGGCTGGTCTCACCAGATGTGGCAATCTGGTGTTGGCCAAAGCACTGATTACCTTTGGGATTTTGTTTCCAGGGCTTCTTTGCCAACAACTTTGGCACAAGAGACACTAATGCCTTTGTCTCCCAGGTTCTTGTCACCTGGGGCCCTTGCACAGAAGGGCAAAGGCTGGGGCTGTGGTCAGAGAACAGCAGCTGGAACATAAAGCCTAGTACTAGCACAGTGAGAAGCTCTGTCATATACCCTGTGATAAGCAGGCTTGTCAGAGGATGGAGTGTGTTACAAATGATCAGAATCAGGATGTCTGCAGATAACACTTGGGAAGGATGCTCATGAAAGCAGGCCCGGATGGGTAGGAAATCAGCCAACATAGATAATACTCCCTCAAAAGGAAGATGTATTTTCTCAACAAAATTCAGGACAGTGTTTGGAATATCCACCACACACAGACACTACACACCTAGGATTAGGAGATTCTCTTTTATGTGCATCACATACATGAATACTTTTATCTCTAATAAGCACTAAAAGCAGAGATAATAAACACTGTGCAGAGTAAACACCTCACTATTTCACTCTGCCATAATGTCTGATACATCTCAATTATATTCATACAAGACTAAGGTGGAGAAAGTCACTTAGCACCACCAGATTGCAGCAAATCAATAAATTACCTAATTTCCCACAAGGTCACAAGACATAGATTAATTTACACTGACCCTGCAGGGTTGAGTTACACATGTGGTTCCAGAATGGCCATCGACTGCAGGAATCCACACTCAGAAGGCCTGGCCTCCCCTGGCTGTGGACCTGACCTACAGATGCTTTCCCGACACGGCAGGGGAGGGAAGGGAGGCAGAGGTTCCCAGGATGCCTTGTTTAAGAATCTCTAACAATGAGTGCCTTCCAGTTTCAGAGTGAGTTTCCTACTCTACTGTGTTGTTGAGAAGTAGAGAAGTGTCACTCCGGATGGGAACACTTTGGAGCTGTCAAGGATACAAACAGCCTGCTGAGGCACACGTGCCAATAGGTTCTCCACCACTGACTCAAGTGCAAAAGGTCCCTAAACCTCCCTCTGGTACTCCAAGCCCTTACTTTCATCTGTCTACTGACTGTCAAATTCTTCCTGGATATTCCACAGATGTTTCAACTCAAATCCTCTAAAAACCAAACTGCTCCTTCAAAAAATATGGCTTTCCATACTCCTCCCCATTATATTATTACTTATCTGGCTGGTTAAACTGGAATTCAAGGGAGCCAGGGATTTAGCTCAGCAGCATAAGCACCTGCCTTGCAAGCACAAGGTTGTGAGTTCAATCCCCAGTACCAAAAAAAAAAAAAAAAACTGGAATTCAAGCATCACCTTACCTTTCCTACAATCACTCTATTCATACACTTGACTCCACCCTAACGCCAACTGTCCACTTTAACCCAGAGCTCGCCTTCTACTGCTTGAGTTACTTATCCCTATCACTGGTTCTGCCCTCTATACCCATTCCTGAAAGATGCATTACTCTAAAACAAAAACAAAACAAAAAACTGTATCATTTCTCTTTTGAAAGCTTTAGCTCATAGGACAAATAACTGCATGGGACTCATGACCAGTAAGAGAAGTCCAGTGTTATGGTTTGTGTCTAGATGGCCCCCAAAAGCCTCATGTGGTCACAGGGTTTTTTCCAGAAACAGCTGAATCTAGCGTGTGTGATTGACTGGGGGTGTGATGCTGGGATTAAGGGTGATGGGATTAAGAGTAGGTGATTGCTTGATCAGTTTTGGCACCACCCTAATTCTAGCAGCCTGAGCAGACTATAAAAAGGGCAGAAAGATACCAATAGGGTTTAGTTGCTGCTTTTGTTGTCTTCTGCCACCATGAACTGTTTCCTTTCTGCCATGTGCCACCGCGCCTAGAGCCAGCCAATTACGGACTGAAACCTCCACAAACTGTGAGCTAAGTAAAACTTTCCTCCTTTATGGGTGTTGCATATTTTGTTTCAGCAATAAGAGACAAGTAACTAAAACACCCAGAGAGTGAAGATGACCAGCACCACAGCCCAAATCACAAGAACCCCAGGCAAAGTGTCAGGTAGATCAAAACTCTTGGTGAGGAAAAACCAAAAGGACCTTTGAAACAAAAGCAGACGAAAATGGCTCAACAAGAGCAGAGCCAGGCTCTTCTGGCCAGATCTTGAAGGTTAAAGGATTTTTTTATAAGACAGCCAGAGGACAAATACCTAACTTCTGAAGTAATCCAGTGAAAACTCAACGAAATTGTCAGTTACTTTGAATGGAAACCTGACTAAGCCACTTCCCCCAGGATCCACATGGTGGTACTTAACCGGAGGGCCCATGCCCTAAGCACCATCAGCTCCAAACTCCACGTTTCCCCTGAAGACACAAATAACCAAGCCCTTTGTCAGGTAAGTCCTTAAAGGACAGGAAGGATCCAGAACAAAGTGTCCCAGCATGATTATACCTCTATCCAAAGAACAGCTATGCCTGTCAGTTTGTCTAGTAAAGGTCAGGGACTCCTGAGAGACCAAAAGACTGTGAAATCCCCACTCCCAGGGAAGTTATGCAATCTCCCCCAAAATATTGCCCCATTGATTACTTACTTAACCACACATGGTTTAGATAAGGTTGGGAGGCCTGGAAAGCTTACTCAGTGTGGCTTCTCTGTCACTACACGTCCTAAGACAAAAGCAAGGTACTTCCACATTCTAGAAACTTCATGCAGGCTATTCCCTTTGACCAGAATCCCTTTGCTCAACTGAAAAAAACTCCCAGCTGCTGCCTGCTCCAACAGCAGCCCTTACTCCACGAACTTTCCAAGGGTTTGCAGCATCCCCGTTAGGGGGCTTGGCCCCAGAATGACTGTGTCAGTGACCTCTCTCTCTCTCATCTTCCACACCTCGCTGTCCAGTCGCTCTGGATGCTCCAGTCCTATCTGCTGAATGAATTTATGAGTCAGCTCACCTTCTCCTCTGATATGATGGCAGAAAAGGATTGTGTGGTGTTAGAAACTACTCTAGTCTCAATCCAGCCACGTCAAAACCTGGGAGGGAAACGGCATTCATTTCTGCAATGGTGCACAAAGACACAGAATGAGAAAGACCTTAACTCTGCGGGGTCAGCGAGCACCACGCATCCATGGATTTGTAGAAAGGGGCCAGGGGAGGACACCTGCTGTCCAGTCTCCCTGCGTACTGAGGTTCACAATGTAAGGACTACCCCTGATTTCCTGCTGACCTGGCAAACTCAAAGGGAAATGATACATTATTCATAAAAAACAAGCTTGAGTCCCGTGAACTCAGTGTAGATGAAGATTCAAAAATCCCCCAAAATGCTGAACAATGTAAGAAACTGAAAACTAAACGTATATCACTGTCTATAACTGTGTGGTGCAACCACTCAGGGAAGGAGATGGAGGAAGGTTAATTAAAACGATGGAGGGACTTGCCTGAGGAAGAAAGGACAAACCCAGATGTTCGTACCTAAATACCAGGGAGACGTAACTGACACCCACCAAACAAGTGGATGTGGTAAGATTCATAAGGGCTTCTTAACAGAAAGCCTTGAAATAATTGCTATTTAAGAACAATAAAAAGTACTTCCTCACAACACATATTTTAGTCACAAGAAAATTGTCCAGAGATATAAATCAGGACAAAATATAAAGCATTTCAAAAAGAAGCTCTATATCTAATGAAAATTGTAAAAAACCCATGATGAAATGTGAAGTCGATGTGAAGCATTTCTGCTGCACACCAGAGGACCACAGCCACACTAAGGAAAAGTGCTTGCACAATGGGTTGTTGCAACGTGCACCCAACTAGCCATGCTTTTCATGGGATGTCATTTTTTCCTGATAGAGCAACTGACACATTATGGTGAGATTTCCCTATGCATCTCAAAAATGAAGAAAGTGAGCCTGACTTGTCAAGAAAAACTGGCAACATTTGATGCTGATGAAAAAAATTCAGGCTTTCAAGCAAAAATTTGAATTTTGGAAAACTACTTCCCAATACATGAAGATATATACAGAAGATAAATAAGAAGGCTTCTTCTTTCTTTTTTTCCAGTGCCACAGGATTTTGTTGGGTATAACAAATTCACAGAATTTATACATATGCATTGGTTTAAACTATTTCTTATAGGCTTTGATTTTTTTTAAATTAAAAATTAGACTTGGGGCTGGGGATTTAGCTCAGCGGCACAAGCATCTGCCTAGCAAGCACTAGGTTGTGAGTTTGATTCCTGGTACCAAAAAAAAAAAAATTACTCAAAAACACAGTAGTTTAAACTATATCTATTTAATTGCATGCAAGAAAACTGCCACAAGTTTTATTTCATTAACCACTGAATATTCTATGGCAAACATTAAGCACTCAAATAAGAATTTATTAGTATTTCACATCCACTGAATTTTAATACCCTACAGATTACAATTTTTAAAAATTTTTACTTTGAGGTAAGATCTCAAGTTGCCCATGCTGATCTTGAACTTGAGATCTTCCTGTCTCAGCCTCCCAAAGTACTAGGATTACAGGTGTGGATAATCTCTTAAATATTGTGTCAAAATTCCATGAAGGTTTACATTTTGATTGCTTAAATGAGTTTATTTAATGTACATTGGAATTAATGAAAATTCTGTAGGAACTCTAACACAAAAAAAGTCTCTGAAAAATAAATCATTGAAATCAATACATTTGGGATCAAAAAAATGTTAGAAATCATTATAAGAGAAAGCAGAAAAAAATAGGATGACTATCACAGTAAAACCTAGAATTCTGATTTCCTTTCGTTAAGTTTTTGAGTAATGTAACTTTAACACATTACTCAAAATACAAAGTAAGCAAGAAAATTATCATGTAAATACAAAACAAAACCTCCAAAATCTTGCAAAGTTAAATGGCTGGTCAAATAACATCTACCAAAGATATCCAACTTTTCCAGAGTTAAATGAGAAAGCCAAATTGCTATCTAATGAGAAGTTACATTATAAAATTTCCCCAAAAAAAGAAAAAGTTTTAAGTAAAGCTGTTATAAAAAAAAAAACAAGGCTTTGCTGAATAAGTTGGATAACACTGTATCAAACGCACAGAATGACAGAAAAGGTAGGGAAATGTAACTGACATCTACTAAACCAGCTGATGTGGCAGAATTAATACAGATTTAACAGAAAATATTTGAAATGTACTTAGGACCAATGAAAACTATTCTTACACAACACATATTTCAGCCATAACAAAATTTTGTCTTAGATGTAATTCAGGTTAATAGATGAAGCACTGTCCTTAGTATGTCAGGCTTCTGGAGGGTGTTTTTGTTATTGTTTGCCTAAAGAAAACTTCGTTAAAGAAAAATAATGGCAAAATAGTCACACTTCTTCAAACTTTACCCTAAAACTTCTATTTGGGGACACAACAGGGTGTCAGCAAGTCACACTTTCAGCATCATTACCTCATTGTCTGTTTCTTACTTGAATCTAAAATTTTAATATTGAAAAAACCACTAATTTTTCTGAGACTGGATGAAGTCTACTTCTTCCTTCTTCCCTGCAATTTATTACAATACAACTCATTACACCCAAAACAATGCCCTGTTAGGAATTCCATCTTAAAATTCTGCAGGTGTTTTCCCTCTGGAAGAGGCATCCCAACCAATACATTTTTGGCTAACTTAGGAAAATGGCACTGGCTCAAAAGACAACTAGTATCCAACAAAAAATGATCAGAGATCCACACAGTGTCACTAAGGAATTTAACACTAAATATGCAATAACCAGGAAAAGCCAGAAGTTTTGAAATTGTGATGTTTTTCAATATTCACATGAAATGCTGATTTCCTGCTCATCGCTAGAAAAAAAGCCATGCTATAGTACTTGTCAGCCATAGGAGGAATGAAGAATTAGGACTTTTAATTTAAAAAAGCCCATTCAACTATAATATACAGTGGTGTATTTTGGACCAAAGACCAAAAGTGCTAAAGAGAACATTAAAATTTTAAACTACAATTCGCCTCGCATATTTATTTTAATTGCCAGCTTACCTTAGAAGTCACCTTAACAGGTAGCAGAGACAACCTACCCTTGAAAAAGCAGACTAAACAACAGAACACTGTTCTGATAGGACAATTCTGCCAGCCCCTAAAATTTCCTGAAGTATGGCACAATTGTTCACTGACCCCATTCTAAAAAAATGACCTAGAACACTACACTGCGTACACCCTGGGCCCCATCACGTTCCCTGCTGCTAGGTTTTCCGTATTTCTACAACCAGTCATCAGACCCGAAGATGTTTGAATAAAACTGCAACTAGGCAGCGAGCTTAAGCTTAGACACTGATATTAAATGGATAAAGCTATCATGAATCCTCAAGAGAGCAATGAGAGCCCCCTGGGCCATCACACTTGATTTTGCTACAGACATCCACGTAACGCAACCTTTTAAGTTCTTTCGGGCACATTAACAAAACTCACACGCAATGCCATGCCCCCAAGCAGCGGATCTAAAATAACAGTTCAAATCAAATGCCTTCTGCAAGCCCCGGTGAACCCAGTACCCAACCACAGAAGTAGCGTCCTCGGACAGGCTGTGTTTCTCGGGGGTGACCGTGGGGGTGAGGGTGTGTCTCGGTACTCACCGATGCCCGGAGCCACATAAATGAAGTACAGACAAGACGAGGAGAGGGAGAAGAAGAAGATGAAGGCGAGGAGGGAGCGATTGGAGACCCGCATCATCCGCCGGAGCACAGACATCGTCTTCTCCCCGGCCAGCAGCTCGGGCTGCGCGCTCAGGCCGGAGCCGGGGCGACTGTCCAGGCCCTAAACTTGTAGGAAGGTGCCAGGAGCCCCGGGGACGCGGCGGAGTCCGCACGGGCAGGCGCCAGGGACGGGGAAGTGGGCGAGAGGGGAGGACCGGGCAGGGGAGGGCGGCGGAATGAATGGGAGGCCGGCGGCGGAGCGGGGGCGCGGAGGCCGAGCTCGCGCGTGCCCGCGGTGGGGCCGCAGGTGCCCGGGGGCCGCGCGGGCGCCTCCGGCCGGCTCGGCTCGGGCCTGCGCCGCCGCCCGCCCTCGGCTCCCCGCGGGCCGCGTGTCTCGTGCCCGCGCGGGCTAGCGTGGGCGCCCGGGCCGCAGGCGGCGCAGGCGGCGCGCGGGGACCCGAGGGGCTGGGCGCTCGGCGGCGCGCGGCCTCCAGCTCACGCCGCGCGGGGCCCCGGGGCCCTGAGGCCGCCGCGGGCGCCCAGCGCTGCCCAGGGCGGCGTCCCGGCCAGCGGCGAGCACGCTCCGGCTTCTGCTTCTGCCGCCGCCTGCCGCCCGCCCGGCCGCAAGGGCGACGGCGCCAGCCGCATCCCCGCCTCCCGCCCGCCCGCCGCCGCCGCCTGCGGCGCCGCCCCCTCGCGGGCCCTCGAAGCGCGGCCCGGCGCGCGGGAGGGGAAGGCCGAGCCGGGGGGCGGGGGCCGGGGTCGGGCCCTGAGGCCGGGAAGCCGCGCCCGGAGACCCCCGCAGGCTCCGCCCGCTCGCTCGCGCCTAACCCGGCAGTCGGCGCTGCGCGGGCGCCGGGGGAAACCTGGAGCCCGGGCCGAGACGCCGCGCGTCCTGATTGGCCCGCGCCGCGCCACCCCCTCCTCACCCCTCCCCACCCCTCCCCGCCCGCTCCCCACTGTGCAGACCCTGCCACCTCCACCCCCGCCTGCGGCGGGTGGGGACGGGGATGTATCCTGAGCCTGGGGCGCCTTTTGCCCAGCAGGTTGATAATGAAGAATGGTGTACCTGGCCGGGAAAAGGTAACCCGAGGAGGGACTTGGATGGTGCAATTCCTCTCTAAATACTTGGGGAACTAGATATACATCCCTCCTGAGTAATGACAGCCTATTCTGCTGTCGCTATAGGGGCACACATCAAGTATGTGGTATGGGCCTGTGTCTAGCCCTTGCGCTAGGATTTGTCTCCTTTTTTGAAGGGGAACACTGGGTGGTCCGCCTGTAGCCCGGTGCACCAGTAGGCCCTGAAGCACTGTCGCCCACCTGCTTTAACAGGCAAGCCCTTCCAGTGGGGTAATGCACCACCAGGACCCAGGGTTGCCCTTTGTTAAAGCTCTCTTCTAGCTACATTCCTCTGAGTCCTTGGCCATATTACCGTTTTCCAATATATGTGTTCATGTGTCTTTTTTTCAGCTAATCCTGCAGGAAGTGGCTGGGTGTCCTACTATCATTATTTGCCCAGCATTTCCGGATTGAACTACTGTACCAGCAAGTTTGATACCTTCTTTGCAGGCTAGCCACACTTTAAATGATATCTGAAGTAGTGCTATGAAATATGCAGCCTGAAACACTTGAGCTTATAAACCCAGGCCGTTTATTTATTAACTGTGAGACCCATAGCAAGCCACTAGCCTCTGTAAGCTCTCTTTTCTGAACCCTCAAATCATAGGCGTAATTCAGCTTGCAAAGCTATGGCATTGAATTGGATAACTAGGTGAGGAGCCAAGCCACATCTAGCAAGGGAAAGCATCTCGTCCATCCCATTATGGAATCATCAAGTTCAAATTCATTCTGCTTTCTGGAAGACTTTCAAGCCAATGAACTTCTCTGACTAATTTGATATTTAATGTGAAAGGTACTGACATCATTTTGTAACATTTTTTAAGGGAAATTCAAAATACAAACTGGAACAACGCAGGAAGGGACATAAGCAAGCAAAAGAAATCTGTACATGGTTAAGGATGCAGAAATTGTGGTATTGCCCACTGCAACCCCCTTGACTTTTATCTCTGCACCAGTTCAACAAAGGTATTGCCACCTTGCCCCTCATCTAGCAGGAGCTCCATATATTTGGTGGCCTACCAGAGGACCTCCCTTCTCAGGCAAGCTTGCTTTTTTAAAAAGGGAACTTTACTATAAAACTAAGAGGGAAGTATTAACGTCATAACTTTAACCTCATCCCTTCTTTTGTCTACAGGCCGCAGCTCTGAAACCCTAGAAGGACTGCCCTCATGAGCAAGCAGGGCTTCCTGGGGGTGGCCATGGGGGTGACGCTGTGTCGGAACTCACAGATGCAGAATAGGTGAAGTAGACACAAGACAAGGTGAGAGAGAAGACGAGGAGGTCAAAGCAGGAGTGATTGGAGACCCACATCATCCATCCATGAGAGGGCAAATATGTCCTCTCCCTGCCCAGCAGCTTAGGCTCAGAGTGACTTTTCAGACCCTAAACTTCCAAGAAGGTACCAGGAATACTGAGGACACTGGAGACCCAGAAGTAGGGACAGAGGGAGAGGGTGTTACAGAACCCACACAGTACTTGTTAATAATACAGTTAGAAACAGTAGAGCTGAGGAAATCACTGTCTTCCCCTGTTTTGGGTCATTCCTCCTTCCATTGGCCTGAGAGGCAGAAAATGAAATAACAGAAACCCAGGAGTTGTCTGATGGTCTTGGTGCGAGCACATGCCTGTTGGCCCTCCTAGCATGGCCTTCAGTCACCTTCACCCGGCTGAAACCTCATTAAGGGTTCATAAATATGTCTCCATATCATGCATGTAATTAAGATCAGAGTGAATTCCAAGACATGCAGGCGTGTTGAGAGCCCAGCTTCCTGTCAATCATTCCTGTCAGTCATACCTAGAGATTTAGGGGAGGCACCAGGGCTGAAGTACGTGTCCTTTCAATTCCAAAAGCCTGATTTAGAGCAGTGGCTGCTGCTGCTTCTATGTGCCATGACCTGTTTGCAGTGCTTTTGCTTTTCTTTCACGCCCTGCAACCATTTTTCTATCTGGCACCTTTTGTTGGCTTACCCTAAGCACAATTTCTTGTGATCTTCAATAAATGTGGCTGTTTGCCACTTGCTACTGGATTATCCTTGGAAGTTCTTTGCTCATTGTACACAAAAGCCTGGATTGTACCTGCCCATTACATAGTAACATGATGACTGATTAGTTCTCACTTGCAGTAAAGCAGGACTTTACCTGTTGTACCAGAAAACAGGTACAGACTGTACAGTCATTGTGAGGATTAAATTAAATAAGACCTCTAAAGAGCATGGAAGGGCCTGGTCCCTAGTGAGCAATATTGGAATATTTGTCAAATTTATTCTTTTTTGTTATTTTAAAGAGAATAAAACCAAACAAAAAAAAGAAAAAACAGAATAAAGGTAATCAGAACAAAACAATGAAAGCAATACAGGACTTCAAAACAAGAAAATAGAAAATCAAAAATGGTTACTGTAATGTCTCTTGTTTTCTTCAAAATAACTGTCCATACTGTCAGACATAATAAAATCAAGCAAAACAATAAAACCAATCAAAACAAAAGTATGAAAGCATGAAAATCTTTCTTTTCAGTCGTTTTCTGCCCACAAAGACAAGTCATGTTTACCTCTTTATGTTTAGTGGAATGTTTTTTTTTTTTGTACTGGGGATCAAACTCATGACCTTGCATTTGTCAAATAGGCAGTTACACTGAGCTAAACCCCTGGCCCTACTTCTTTATGTTTAAAGACCCAGTTTCCTCCAGAGTCACCCAGCCAGGCTCTGGCTCCATAGTCTGAGTGATGATGCCTCAGGAGCTCAGCTCTTCCTTTTTTTCCTTGGTGGGGTCTCACTGTGTCGTTCAAACTGCCCTTGAACTTTCCGTGCAGCCCAGGGTGGTCTCAAACTTGTGGCAATCCTCTGCCTCAGCCTCCCAAGTGCTGGGATTACAGGCTGCAATACAAGTGGCCATGCACCACCACACACACTAAATGAGTCTTTCAAGGTCATCATTATCAACGGATAATTCCTTGTGGCCAGGGAAATGAGATAACAGAGAGTTAGATTATTTTTTATAACATTGAAAAGACCTTAAAGCTGTGACGTAAAGGTATAACATAATAATAAGACAGAAGTGAGCAGAAGCTATGCGGGGTCTGAAAGGAGCACATCAAAATCAAGAAGAAGCCAGTTTGCCTTTCCAGTAAGCCACACAAGTTATTGGGGCCCAGGAAGAGAGAAACCAAATCACCCCTCCCATGAGCTGACCAGTGTGTGGGCTGAGAATCAAGACCTCCCCAGCCCACACCCCTTGTAAGCAAAGGGCTGGTTTGGAGGAAAGGCAGAGTTGATAACAACTGAGGTACAAAAGCAACTGAATGCTTGTTTTGTTTGGTTGACTTTGCAGGCCTGGGGCCAGCGGTCCGAGCATCTGTTGGGAGTACAACAGTATACAATATAGCAAATATAAGGGATTTCATTGTCTTGCTTTTTAAATCCAATATTGTTCTATTTTGTTCCGATGTATTGTTTTGCTTTATTCAGCATTCTGTTCTGATTGGTTTTATTTCTGTTTTGTTTTATTTGATCATACCATGTCTGATGGAATGGACAACTATTGAGAAAATAACAAGATACACTAGAGTACCCATTGTTAGTTTCATGTTATCTTGCTTCAAAATTCTGTACCACTTTCACTGTTTTGTTTTGATTGGCTTTATTCTGTTTTGTTTTGTTGGGATTTATTATCTTTAAAATAAAAACAATAATAAAACAGAAGTAAATCTTATTTAATGGCTTTATTTTTAACTTATTACTACCATGCATTTGTATTATTATTTTCTGCCCATTAGAGATCCAACACTTAAATATTTGAATGTCCAAATGAATACATTGAATCATAATTAAATGATTTGGTATTTGTATGAATAAGAAGTACATTACAGAGGTTGCAATGAAAAAACATAAGAAAAATACTTTTTTAAATGAGATAGGTGGCATTCTATTTGGTTTATGCTGTCTGCATAAGGGTGAGCAATATCCACAAAGTATTTTAGATTTCCTCACCATTGTTATAAAATACATATGCAAATGGGGAGGAAAAAGGAGTGAAAGAAAATAGCATAGAGAATCTCATCAATACAGTTGTTAAAATTTCAAACTGTATTAAAATCACTGCATAAATATAGTCATTACTTCAGTACATGGTCTTTGCATCTGAGATTCAGCTAAAGGTTATTAGGTTGATGAATTTTGCTTAGACAATTGAATTTTTATGTATCCGGAAATGTTGTGGTACAGAAATTTCTCTTAAATAAAAACTTCCATCATGAATATGGTCAAAATTCTGTTGAGAAAAAAAGATATTTGCTCCTTTATTATTAAATTATATGAAAGAAATTTTAAAATGTCATATTTAAAATCAAACTATCACTTTAAAACCAGAATTTAATAATCCTATGCAATGTCTATGAAATATTATAGAATGCTAAGGCAATACTGTGTTATAGGTAAAATTTGAAAAGAATATCATGGTCACAATAGCTACGTCACCAACCCAAATGTCATACCAATCTCACAGTGCCTTAATTTTTTTTTTTTTTTTTTGGTAGTAATGGGGATCAACCCAGGCAGCACTCTACCACTCAGCTACATTCCCCAGTCCCTTATATTTTTAGTTTGAGAATGGGTTTTACTAAGTTGTCCAAGCTGTCTTTAAACTTTCCAACTCCTGGCCTGAGGCCATACAAACCATAACCAGAACTGGGAACAAAGCCAAGATGTTATCTGCCTAATTCCATGCCCTTTCTGCAAACAACCGCAGCTCCATCTTCGCCTGCAGATAAATGTTTATATTTAATGTTGTCTTTTCATTTTTCTAGAAATAAATGCTTGTAATTCATTAGTCAAGCTTTCTTTACCAACTTTGTCTTGGACATCTGTGTTAGAAAACTGTACACTGTACCACATAGTACTCTGCAGGGAAAGACGTGGTAGATAAAGTTAAGACCTACTGTCTACTCCTTGCTTATAATCAGTTCATAAGTCAAAATGAGAAAATTAGTAGATCGGGTTAGCTTTATCCATTCTTTTTCTCAGCCTGATGTTAGGCTTATTCAGTAGATTGCTAGTTTTGCCTTAAAGAGAATCTGAACTACCAGACAGTAACCACTGACTGGCCCCTGACTCAAAGCCGGCCAATGCTAGGCTGAATTAGAAAAAGAAGCCTGCCCAGTGGAAGTAAAATATGTTCAGAGCTATAGGATTGGAGGGAAGAACAGAACATAAAAAGCACAGAGAGAAGGTTGAAGCCTGGTTTGTAACCTCAGCTGCTCTTAGAGTGAAATGGAGGTTTTCACAAGTTCAAGTCCAACCTGGGCAACTCAGTGAGACCCTGCCTCAAAATAAAAAGGGCTGGGGACGTAGCTCCATGGCAGAGCACGCCAGCATACAGCAGGCCTTAGCTTCGATCCCAAGCATTGCAGAGAAAACAAAGGAAGATTGAAAGAGTAGCCAAGTCACGTAGGGGGCAGTGCCCAGTACCTTCCGTGGAAAGGAATAGTGGAAAGTACCCACCAGTGAAAGGCAGCCCCCACCCCGAAGGTGCTTGTGAAGCACCTTCATCAGAGGTTGCAATGAAAAAACAGTGAAGCCCCCCCCACCCCAGATGCAGATATTAATGCTCAGGTATTAATGCTCACCAGTCAGACAACTCAGCCCTAGAGAGAAAATCAATAAACGGGGCTATGGAACAGACAAAACCAGTGCTAGAGCTGCCTTGAATGCTAAACATCGATTAGTTCTGGGTGTCTTTGAGAGAGAAATTTCTTATTGATGTATAAACACTTGTTAAAATAAAAAATATATTTCTTTTCATGCTTAAAAAGAATTACCCAAATAGCTTTGTGTCAGTACTTAATTTTTTTTTAAATGTCATTTTCTGAATGCAAATTTAGTGATAGGCTGTTTTTCTTCGAAGCTAGTACAAAAACAGGGCAGTGAGCAATTAATTATTGAACAAGTGACCAGCACACTCTTAGCCACTTTCGAAATTGTGTATATTCCTTTGAATTTAATGTAACAAAAAATGCGAACTTAGTTCACCTTATTTCACCCAAGGTTATTATCGCATGAGGTCTCTTCACTGACTCACAGCCACCTTCAGAAAAGTAACAGATAAGATATAGAGATGAAAGGAAATGTTTTATGAAAGTAATTTTTTGTCATGTCAGGAATTTTATATCTATAGGGAACAAGCAAACTAAGAAAAGTAATTACAATACAAAAATAGGAAAAAGTGATGTCTATGTATAAGGCCTAATAAAAAGCAATGAATGTTTAAATTTTTAAAAATTTATTACAGCAAAAGATGTATTGCCATTAATCCCTCTGAAAATACTCCCCCTCGTTTTGAACACTTTCTCAAGCAACTCTGGAAGTCGTATTGTATGAGCATCTTCAGTTTTACTGTTGTGGCTCCCCCAACCTCCTGAATCAATTCAAAACAGTGACGGCAATTTCTGTCAAATATCAGCCGTACGGTGTGTCCCCATCCACCTCATTTAGAGATCTAGAATCGTGAAACTTTTTTTTTACAGTATGATTCATTCATGTAAAATTCCAAAACAAGTAAAACTAAGTCACATGGTTTAAGGTTACATAGGTAGATGGAAAAACTATTAACAATTATTACAACAAAAACCAGGCTATTGGTTATCTCAGGAAGGGCGAGGGAGATCGACATCAGGGAGAGGCACAGGAAGGTCTCCGGGCTGCAGCCAATTTTCTAATTCTTTTATTTTTAATCCAAATCCACTTTATTTCAAGGATAAAAATAAAAGAAGGAGGAGGAAAAGAAGGAGTAGAGAAAGAGGAGGAAGAGGAAGGAGGAGGAGAAGAAGAAGAAGGAGGAGGAGGAGGAGGAGGAGGAGGAGGAGGAGGAGGAGACGGAGACGGAGACGGAGACGGAGACGGAGACGGAGACGGAGACGGAGACGGAGAAGGAGGCTACAATAAAACGTCAAAACACATCAAGCAGGGGCAACAGTGGTACATACATTTTGCTTTGTCATCCCCAAGTCATTCACAAGACGTCTGC